>JAHLJT010002406.1:148386688-148404521 GCA_031308135.1 Acheta domesticus
GGACGTCAAGTATCAAAAATACCTGAAGTCCTTATTGTGTGTTATTCTTGATTGTGATGTTCATGATTATAAATAAGTTTATTTTGAGAAAAAGCACTTAGAATGAGATTTTAAATATTGTTCTTAACAATATCTAAAGCCGGCTTCCGCCTAACCTGAAATAGTTTATGGAGAACGACGCATAACTCAAGGGACATCTGAGGATATTTCCTACGATATCCTGCGAAGGCGGCTCTACTAATCTGGCCGGGGGGGGGGGGCGTAAATGAACGGGTACTTCAACCGGGGAGGGCTCGGCGGTCACCGTCCCCCTCCACCGCTCCTCCCCCGCCCGCCTCGCCGCTGCCGTCCTCCCACCGCTGCCGCCGCCCAATCGATGTAAATAATGCATGCGAGCAGAGGGCCCGACACGGCGGTGGCGCACTTGACCTTTCGGCGTGCCGCCCCCCCCGCTCGCCCAGCCCTTTCCGCGCTCGTGAAGTCGTTAGGAAGAAAATTAATGCCGGCTCCGTGCCCTCTGGGGGAGGGGCGGGGCCGGGGGCAAGATCGTCGTTTCGACTTTGAAGTGAACCTGCGACTTTTAATGCGACCCCCTCCCGCGCCCGACAAGTCTAACTGTTTAATTCGGCGGTGTCACAGCGTCGCGTCGTGTCGGGTGGCGTCTGGTGGGGGTCGGGGCGGGGGGTCAGGCCGTATTGCGTCGCCGAGGGCCCCACATTAAGTCCTTGACTGGCGGTGCTCCCGGCGCACCGCGCCGCCTTCCTGCACAGTAAAGCTGTCGGAGGCTCCTTCCGCTTGCGACGGCGCGCGGCGCTGCGACCGGACCGGGCGGTCGCTTCGACAAGCGCTGCCTTTGGTGCGCGAGCCAACGAGCCGACGCGACGCGACGGGCGTTGCGGGCCGCGCTGATTCCCTGGGCAAACGCTGCATTTTCGATGAATGCGCCTCGTCGGGAAAACTCGGCTAGTTGGAGGAAGTCACTTCAAGCCAAGTAGCGAATTCCCAATTGCTCTGTTTCAATTTCCAGTCTGCATTCCGTATGTGAATGGAGATCCTTTGCTAGCGCGTGATGTTTCCGACTCTGACGAGGTTCACATTCCACTCACTTTACGTGGATGGACAAAGCATTCGTGACAAGTCATCAGGGGTCACCCGTTTAGCCGTTTCTCATACTTCGTTTGCTCTATCGTTAACTATTATCATCTACACTACTACCTTTAATAGTTTATTCACATTTCATATTTTTTGAGTTTATTCTTTCGTTATCCTCCAAGTGATGTCAATTCCAAAATAATAACAAACATAATAATAATAATAATAATAATAATAATAATAATAATAATAGCAATAATAATAATCAGCCGAATGGGGTGAGTAAAAGCTCAGGTCGTCCGGATAGTTATCGGAATTCTGGGATTTGTTCCACAAAATTTGTGTAAGAACTTGGCTAAACTCCTAGGCCAATCAAAAGACTGGGAAGTGCAAGAAATTGCTTTATTTGAACAGTTCGCATTTTACGCGAAGTATTGTAGAGGCACCGTCAGTCCCTAGATTTGCTCATTAGGCAGCTGGTTGCAACCTAGAGTAGATTTTAAATTCAGCCGACTCATAAAATCTTTAGTCGTGATGTCGAGACTTAGAGAATATTCAACAAAGGTTAAAGGTACTACTATCAAACACCCTTAAGCATCACCCTAGAACCTCAGATGAACGTGAAACCCTCCCACGACGCCATGGTGGCAGAGGCTTCAGTGACGATAACACCATGATCTGCAAGCGGGTTGAGACCCTCAGAAAATTCTTTCATACGAAATCTACCTCTTCCAAGCTACACACTGCAGTCTGGGCGGTGGACGAATGGACACCATTAAAATTATGTCAGCCATGCCTTACAGCACAGTATCCAGCAAAAAATTGATGCGTAGATAGCGAAATTCACGGTAGACATCCAAACGAGATCAGGCAAGCACATGTCGATATACAGTCGTCTAACTACAGGTTGATCTCAGAGCAGATCCTGGCTGTCATACAAGATCAAGTAATTTCAACACGCAATCAGAAAAAATATATACTGAAAGACCCAAATGAGACTATGACCGCTGCCGTGGAAAAATTGAATCCATACAGCATACTACATCAGGCTGCACACATATGGCTAGATCAGAGTACTGGAACAGGCATGATACAGAAAGGAAAGTAATCCACCAAGAATTGTAGAGGCACCGTAGAAGTATCGGTTATATCATCCCAAGTACGAGTTCCGCTCCAACCCAGAGGATATTTTGGAGAATTATTCTTATCGGCTGTACTGGGACAGAACTGTGTGTAATCGACCTGATACTGTTCTGTACAATAAAGAAAACAGAGAAGTCCATATTGTCGATGTCACAATTTTGAACACTTTCAATCCACAGAAAAAAGACTAAGTGTGTGGACCTCTCAGAGTATATCCAACAATGGAGTGCTGACAAAGTGAGAATAATTCCTATTATAATATGAAATATCGAAGCCATCCCGAACACCATGCACCAAAGTATCAAGGAATTAGGTCTTTCTGAAACATATGGAAGCTTATGCAGAAAGTTACTATAATCTGAACTGCCAGAATCGTCAGGAAATTTGTGGAAAATCAACAGACATAATTATATAAAAAATTGTAACCATAATTTTCAATGTGATTATATGAATCTGTACAATTTATGCAGTCACCATAGGAATAAGAGATGTAATTAAATAATAATAATAATAGTAATATTAATAAATATCTTTATTCCTAGCTCTGCGAGCCTTATGCTTTTCCTTTTTAAAGTGGCTGAATTGCAATTGGAAAAAAAATACTAAGATTTCCAGTGTAAGACGATACCGCTCGGTTTTAAGTGGTCATTATAACGGTTTGCGGAGCACTTAGATCTCCCCGAGGTAAAAAAATACTCCAATGAAGAATTTCGTACTCAGCTTTTACTCTCGGCGTTACAAAGCTTGGAATCTAATATTTTCATTTTACTTTTCTGAGTTTTTACTTGGAAATACGCAGTTTGATAAAGATAAAATTTTAAGCTCATCTACAAAACAAATCTGAATGATTTTGATAGCATTTTAATGATAATATTACCTTTTCTGTTTGAAAATGGGTTTCGTTTCTTCCCATTTTGTAACGTTTTATTGTCCGCATATTACAAATTTTAAATTTTAATTTGAAAAATATCTAGTACGCGTAATGAAAACTCCAGTTAACTATCATCATATTGCAATACCATACAGTCTCGTTCACATTATTAAAATAAAATTTATATTCGCAACATTTTACTGGTTTGCTCTTACTTCGTAAGAAGAAAAAGTATTGATGTAATTGTGCGCCAGAAAACGGCGAATTTTCGACAGAAAAGTCATATTGCCGGACCCTCAGGAAGTGGATATTGTTATTGGAAATATTGTTCCTGTATGTAGTAAATTACATTCTCTAACGCGTTATGTAGTCTGAATCCACATTTTGTGGGCCTTTTACAGCAAACGGCAAAATAGGGCAAAAAGTAATTTACTTCCTTTAAGACTTCCTCTGTCAGAATTCATATTTTGTTTGTCCTTAATACCGAAAAATCGACTGACAATAAGTCTATCTGTGTGTCCGTACGTCCATCCGTATGTCATCTAACTCGGCCGGCTTATTTTCACCATAACTGATATTACAATATTAATTGATATTTAAATTACAATATTAATGATAATTTTTTCTCAATGAAATCTCTAATTTTAAGACTGATCTTGAAATATGATCTGGTACAATTTTTCATAAATTTGTTAGTAGTTTTTGCATAATTTTGCTTGCAATACAGGCAATTTTTAAAATTATTTAAACATTTTTTTCAAAAGCCCCTTCATTTTTTTAAACTTTTCTCCTCGTATTTATCAAAGGACAGTAAAAAAATTGGTGCTAGTCTCATTTCCAGTTTCATATTTTCGAAAATTACAAAATTTTAGTATTTCCAAACTACGAAATTGAAGATAGAGATTTTTGCTTTAAACAGAATCAGTTCTAAAAATCAGCTCTTTAAAAATGTTATGTACAATTTTCTTGAAGAGATTTGTTTGCGTTATTTGTGCTTCAAATTAATGCAATTTATAAAAAAGCATTTTCTAAAAAAACGCTCATTTTTGTCACTTTTTTCACGGATAGAGCAAGTAACGCTGAAAAGAATACCTCAGGTCTCACTTTCGTTGAACTCGCGGAATTTTGGAAGAAATATTTAATGTTTAAGTGCTCACGAAGAACGCATATGTTGAAATTAAAATGTTTATACATCTTAAAATACATTTGGCTGAAGAAACAGAAATATGAAGGTAATTCTGCTTTGTTCCGTCGAATTATCTTACCCATTGTTCCAACTACACAAGCTTATCAATATTCTCAAAGAGTATAGTAAAAAGTACGCCAGAATAAAAGCCAGTGAGACGTACGGCCCCTGAAATTTTAACGAGTCGCACGGCACTAAGCAGACGACAAGCGGGGAACGCAGAGAGCGCTCTCGTTCGAACGTCCGTTAGTAGAGGGCGTCAAGAGCGGTAGGGCGGAGCTTCCATTTGCTGACTGGTTCTGTTGGCAACGTGCCTGAATAATTTGATGGAAAGATGTTAAGACTAGATAGGTCAATATTCCGGTCTTGAATATATTTCTTTATGGGTTGTGATATTTGTGATCAAGTTCAAACAACGGAAACAATAAAGAACGTTTGAAGCTTGTTTTCCAGACTTGCATCACGTCTTTTAGAAATATACATTGTTGCGGTTTCCATTGAAAACATAATTACTGTAATCAGTAAGCAATCTTTTAATTATAGATCGGATGGTAAAAATAGTGATTTACAAACTCAGCATCGTAAAATATATAATTGCATTGTGAGATTCTAGAATTATCAAGCTGGACCGTTTGACCGAAATCTATACTCGATCGAGTTTTGTAATAAGATGCCAAAATACGAATATCGAACAACGTTTTATCTACTTTCTACAAATTCCAATATCTACTTCGGTTTTGTTTAAATTTTACTACTCATTGTGCAAAAGGTGGCAGACTGATGTTGATAATTGTTAAAAAGTCTCCATTGATTACAATGATCTGCGATTATCGCATTATTAATGTTCGATTATTAATGATCGAACTATTAATGTTTTGGGTATTTTTAGAATGCTGATATCAAATTCAAAGCCAGAAAGTTCCTATCACATATCATTTAAAAAAATGTATTTTATTTTCCTTATAGTGTAATTTTCGTGTGGCCATTGTTGTGCCCAAGTAAACATTGGGCAACCCACAAATTACATAGAGTATGCATTGAAGATCTTCGTCATTTGGTCTACGGCAAGAACCATTGCTAACTTTTGGAATTCCTATGGTTTGGAAAGAGCAGTCAAGGCGTAGTAATGACTGCTACTTCTGTTCGTGAGATATGAAGGGGTACAATTCTAAAAATAAAAAGCACATTGTCTATTTATCATTACATTTTTATTGATTGTCTATACTTCATTAAATTATATCAAGTTCCATTAATTAAAGACAATCTTATAATTAAATATATTTAATACAATATTGAAGAATTGGAGTTTCACAACGTTTCGGAGATATATTTTTTCTCCATCATCAGGTACATTTGTACTAAAATCAAATTTATACCATAAATATGAGTAAAATGAAACATTTTAAATATAATGTAAGCAGAAAATAATGGAAGCTTACCTTTCAAATAAATGTGTTCTATAAAATGTTATCTTTTATCTTTTATTGAATATAGGTTGTACGTTAGAAAACAAACGAAGAGAATAAAGAGGCAGGGGTTCAGGTAACCATAGACAGGGGTCAATAATAGAAGAAAATAGTAAATATTATTTTATTTTGTTTAATATGTTATCATACGCATTGGTGAAGTTATTACATTCGACTATTAATTCATTGAGTCATTTAATTTAATATGAATGGTTTCTGAAATGATTCTTGGGAATCTCCTGGTTTCTTGATCAAGTATTTTAACATTATCAAAGTCTAACCCATGACCAGTTTCTAATCTATGATTTGTTACGGAGTTCTGTCTGTTAAATGGCTCCCATATGAAGAAACAGAAAATACTGTATATCAGATTTCTTGTCAAATGTGTGACAAAAAGTATATTGGTCAAACGAAAAGAAAATTACAAATGAGGATTAAAGAACATAAGAGGAATATTAGGGAGCCATTTAACAGACAGAACTCCGTAACAAATCATAGATTAGAAACTGGTCATGGGTTAGACTTCGATAATTTTACGGTTTATATTTAATTGAACGGTTTACGGACGGACGTTTTGCTTTCAATTGATTTTTCGGCATCAAGGAGCCACAAAACACGGATTCTGGCTGCACCACGTGTTAGAAGATTTTTTTCTTAATTTATCAACTGGATTTATCGACCTTTTCCTTACCAAGGCCCTGTAATAAGAGTTTTTCTGCCGGAAATCGGCCGTTTTTTCGCACAGCATTACATAACTTTCCCTATACTATACGTACGTACGGGATTTAAAATTAAGTACCGTACACACATAATCCTGGTATTACGTGTGTACCAGGATTATGTGTGTACGTACTTATTAAGTATGGACGACTTCATCCTGGATACATGGTATCTTTATTAAAATCCCGGTTCGTCTGGGTTCGTGTGGCAACACTGCTTCTAGAAATTGTTTCTTTTTTTCAAAGAATAATTTTTTTTCAATGAGAACTGCTCTTCCATGTCTAATTTACGAGGGCATAACGTTTGCCTACAGAAGGAAGAGGACCGGATATAAAATTGAATCTTGCGGGTTACTTTAATGAATCGGAAATGCGACAAGTTAATGTCCTCTTATTAAAATAGATATTTCTACTCTCTGAGATTGATATAAAAGGATAAAGACGTCATGTAATCAAGAGCAATATACGAATTTTACATGAAGATAAATTTGAAGGTAAAATGTTATCAGTGTCATCAAACATATTCGCAATATCTGGAAATATGCCCATAGATGCTTCTTTTTTTCATTTTTACTTTCTCGCCTTACGAATACTTCGTAATATAGTAAGGAATCTAAACTTTTCAAGAGAACTGTGTTTGGATGCAATGCGTTTTAATAGCATCAACATAGAAATACAATATTATTGCTCTTCAAGAAAAGCATGGAAATAATGTATGGTATATACTCGTACCTACTATCGTCAAAAAGTTCCCGAAACTTGTTAATAACTCAGAAAAAAGATACAATAACACAATTTACTCAACATTTTCTACAAAATAGTTTCCTTCCGCAGTAACACACATCTGCCAGCGCGTTTAAAGTGTCTGGAAAGCCATTTTGCGATGCTAGTTGTGGTGCTGTTCACGAATCTGCGCCGCTTTAGAAGAGTTTTCGACCGTGGAAAGAGAAAAAAGTGTGATAGTGACAGATTCCGACCTCTACCGATATCTCTTCAACAATCTTTCATCAGTCCCTCCTCACAACAATGCATACTTGCTCAATGTTTGCTTCACTTGTCGCATTGGCCTCTCCGCAGGTCGCCAATCACGCTATCGCGACCTTCACTGAAACCTTTATGCCAGAGATAGTATCTGTTTTTTCTTCTTCATTGCAGCATCTCCATAAGCTTCGAGCATTCTTAATGTCTCTAACAGAGATTTGTATAACAAAACACAAAATTTCACGTTAGAGCGTTGCTCTGTAGACGACATTATCAAATATGACGAATAAACCCGCAGGAACAACAAAAACTGGAGGCCATTCAAATACAACAATCGTTACGAACATGGAAATTCTACTGAAGGGACGTCATAGATGTTACCGACATCTAATGAAGAACTAGTGGTGCTACAGAATGGCACAGACTTTCCCGTGTTAGTTTTCTATTTCCTTGGGTCTGGGATAGCTATTTGAAATTGCCAGCTGCCATCTATCGCCGACCAAAGTAAATTTCTTTGACATTTTATTAATTTTTCTGTTTCTTAATGATAGAACGGAAATACTAATTTTAGAATACTAAAAAAAATAAAAACCTCGTCCTAAATGAATATTTTCTTTTAAAAATTTGTAGCTGTTTTTAATAAAATGGCGTTTAAGCGCAACTGAAAATGCGTAATTTGAAGCTCTTTTTACAGAAACGTTTTGAGTTTTCAAAAAACTTAATTTGAAGTCATTTTAAGCACTTACGCTCACAAATATAATAATGTTTACAAATTGCTGGTAATGTGCATATTGAAGATGTGAGAGATCTTAAAAAAGTACATTTATGTAATTTTTGAAAAAAACAAAAAATACCTCAAAATAAACTTCATGTTATATTAAAAAGCGCAATTATCACTATCCGTTCCAAAACTTTGGAGCCAATAATGAGAAAATGGCGTTTGAGCGTTTCTGAAAACGCGGAATTTTGAGCTACTTTTCATCATTAACGGTTGAGTTTCCGAGAAACGTTACTTGGCGGTATTTACAGCACATGTACTTATTAATATAATAATAAATCACCGCTAATGTAATATTAACGACATGAGAGACATTTTTGCAATTTTGGAAGAAACACAAGAATAGAACAATATGGAGTTTATGTCATCTCATTGGGTGCATTTAGCACGATCCCTACCAAACGTTTAAAGAAAAGTTTGGAACCGTTTTTGAGAAAATCTTTTTTTTTTGTATTTTTTTTAATTTCACATGTTGCATGCAATATTGCTCGAAAACTACTAAAATTATCCAAAATATGCTTGACCTTAAAGAAGGAACTCACTATGAAGAACAAATTTTATTTGAAGGAAAAATTTCTATCTGCAATTTTGATATATATAGAGAGAGATATGTTCTCTGGAAGGCTCTTTTTTACAGCGAAAACATTGTTCATTGTACCGTAGAGTGTTGCTTTGGATCGTGCGAACACAAGCGCGATGAAAATGAGTGTGCGAAAATAGGAGCGAAATCCATTCAGTCTAAAATGGGTTAAGAATGTGTTTTTTTTTGTTGTTTTTTTACGAGGGCAGGGGAAAATCTTCGAAAGACACTTTGGGGCCCGCACCTTGCAGCGTGTAGGATTCACAGCTAGTCTGTGCCTACCCACTAAAAACCCCTCCCATATCTGCGATCCCCTTCCCATGGAACCGCCGTCAGGCATTGCATCACGGGAAGGGTTGATCGGCTTGTAGCTCTGTCTACTTGTGTAACGGGTTATTTACAGATACTCACGGGTATTCTCGGCTACTCCTTCGTAGTTGCTTCTCCAATCGTAGCTTCTTCAAAACTAGGGCTGCATAGTTGGCTACCGCACTCCAGTTATCTTCGGACACCAGCATATCAGAGACAATGGTATCAGGATTCATTACCTGGAGGAGTTGGCGAAGTTCATCCCTCTCCCTAGAAAAACGTAGGCAGTGAAGAAACACATGCTCCACATTTTCCACCTGTGGTTCACAGGTTGGGCATGAGGCATCGTCGTCCAACAGGAAGCGAAGTTGGTACGTACGATAGCACCCGTGCCCCGTTAGCAACTGGGTCAAATAATGGACCGCTTCTCCGTGTTTCCTTGAAATCCACTTTGTAACGTCCGGAATAAGGCAAAATGTCCATCTACCAGTAGATGATATAACCCATCTCCTTTGCCACTGGGCCAATGTCACCTCCCTCTCTTCCTTCATGATGACGCTTTTATTAGTAGCTCCTTCACGTTTACGCCTGTAGATCCTGGCCCTTTCTTGAGCCAGGAGGTCTATTAGAGGCATGTCGGCTATCACACACACAGCATCGTGCGAGATCGTTCGGAATGCCCGGGCTACCCTCAGGGCGGATCTTCTGTACACGGACTTCGCCCCGCGGGCGTACGGTTGTATCCCTAAGGCATCCGCCTAAATGGGGGCTGCGTAGAGCAGCACCGAGTTTACGGCCCCGGACAATAGTCTCCGGCTACTTTGGCTTGGACCGCCAACATTAGGCATGATTCGTGCCAAGGCGGAGGCCAAGCGAGACGCTTTCTCGCAGACTACCCACAAGTGCTCATCAAAATGCCGTCTCGCATCAATCTGAACTCCTAAATATCTTAGAGACTGCTGGGAAGCTATTTTACTACCCCCACATTGAGAGTAATATCTTCTTTAACTTTTCGGCCTGTCACCAGAACAGCTTCTGTTTTGTGCTCAGCCATCGAGAGCCCTACCGACGTTAACCACTTCCGGATCGCAGCCACAGCCTGATTGGCAACCTGTGTGACCTCCTCCTTGTATTTGCCTACCACAGACACCGCAACATCATCAGCAAATCCGATAGCCCTTGCACCTTCCGGCAGCTGGAGCTTCAGCACAGAGTCATACATAATATTCCACAACAGTGGACCCAGTACCGAGCCTTGCGGAACACCACCCGAGATACCATACGTCTTAATTACAGTCTCTGTGTCTTACGCCAAAATCCTCTCCTCGAAATAGCTTCTAACTATTTTCCTTAAGTACATCGGAACTCTCAGTTCTTTTAACGCAGCAAGTATGGAACTCCACCTAGCCGTATTAAAAGTGTTCTTGACGTCAAGAGTAACTATAGTGCAATACTTCTTCGCGCCTCTTCTTCAACGTTTGACCTCGATAGCCTTGCGTGCGATGTCGATAACAACCCCAATTGCGTCCACTGTAGATCTTGCCTTCCTAAAGCTGTACTGATCGTCGGATAGTCCTTGTGGTCCCTCCGTGTATGCTTCGATCCGCTTGCAGATGATCCGCTCTAAAATCTTCCCTGCTGTATCCAGTAGACATATAGGCCTATATGCCGCCGGGTCGCTAGGTGACTTATCGCCTTTGGAAGGAGGACCAGCTGCTGTTTCTTCCACCGTCTGGGGAAATTCCCCTCTCTCACGCACACATTATATACCTCTAAAGCAGATCTGGCCGAGTCCTAATAGCAACATTCGGGACCCCATCCAACCCAGGTGCTTTGCACTCTTGAACCTTGCCACAAGCCCATGTCAGTTCTTCTAATGAAACTGCCAGAACCTCGTATGGATCTTCAAGCGGGTTCATAGGCTGCAACGTATCCATCTGGTGAGGAAACAAGGTAGTATCTATCTTCTCCAAGAAGGCCGGACAAGTTGAGGTGGCCTGGAAAGAACCTTGAGTCTGGCCGTTACCACTTTATACGGCCGTCCCCAAGGGTCAGCATCCACCTCGTCGCTTAACTCTCTCCAGCAACGGTCCTTGCTGATCTTGATGGCTTTTGGGCAAGCTCTTCTGGCGGCCATGTGTTCTTCTTTGAGGGTCTCGTAATTTGGACGACCCCTCCCGCATTACGCCAACCTGCGCATGCGGTGGCATTCCCTACGAAGTTTCGCGATCTCGTCAGTCCACCAATACACTGGAGGACGGCGCTCTTTCCTGGAGCTTTTCGTCATTGACGCATCACAGGCGTCAAAGACCCGATTCATTAGGGTTCCCACCATATCCTCCGAGTTTCCGATCATCGTAACGTTGCCCTCCATCATGACAGCAAAAGAATCTCGATCGAACGTCCTATAGTTCCACGTTGCTCTCCTCTTATCTTTAGCAGCCCTCACCCTACACTTCTCACTGACCTCATATACAATAGCTTGGAGGTCGCTGTGTGTATAGTGATCACTAACCTCCCACGCCGTAATCCTTCTAGCAAGGCTACCACGCGCGAATGTCAGGTCGTCTATGGAGCTGCGACGATTCATAGGAAAGGTCGGGCTGTTACCCGTGTTGCAGAGATAGACGTCCAAACTGACTAGGCTGTCCAGGAGAGCCGTCCCTCGTTGGTTCGTTACCCTGCTGCCCCAATCCATGGCCCATGCATGAAGTCCCCAGCAATAATAAAAGGTCTTCGCCCTCTCGCATCATCCAATAGCCTATCGAGTAATGCCTTGAACTCCTCGAGGGACTCACAGGGTGCAGAATAAACACTGTAAAAATATATGCCGCACCCTTAAGAATGTGTGTGTGTGTGTGTGCCCGCGCGCGAAGCACAGCATGTGCCTGTGTGTTGCAGAGGCGCACCCGGAGAAGTTCAACTCGCGGCTGCGCAACAAGATGTTCTACGGGCAGGCGGGCGGGCGAGACCTGCTGCGGCGCAAGTGGCGCGCCCTGGCGGAGTTCGTGACGCTCGAGTGCGACGGGCGCGACCTGACAGCGCGGCTGCGCGACCTCAAGGTGCACGCCATCGTGTTCCTCAACATCCCCAGCTACGGCGGCGGCACGCGCCCCTGGAACCGAGCCGCCGCGGCCGCCGAGCAGCAGACCGACGACGGGCTCATCGAAGTGGTCGGCCTCACCACCTACCAACTGGTGAGTCCACTCATGGATTTGTAATTCCTGGTGCCCGTGGGTTGTCCGTCCTGGCGATCTGATAAAAGACTCACGGGGAAGCGACACTCTCTGTTTCGCGAAACTCTATGGGTAGCGACACACTGGGTAGCGATACACTGGGTACCGACACCCTGGGTAGCAACACACTTTGGGTAGCGACACTGTCTGGATAGTGACACTGTCTGAGTAGGGGCACTCTCTGGGTAGCGAAACTCTATGGGTTGCAAATTTATAGGCCCGAAAAAGTGTAGAAATAGACAGGCAAAATAGGACACTTAAAACTGTAAAATAGGCATTTAAAAGTGTAAAATAGGCATTTAAAAGCCTATTAAATATATGAAATACGTTTTTCTTATCCTTATGTACTTGTATAGAAAGTTTCTGTACAATATAGTTACCTTCATGGATGTTTGCTGTCTTCATTGTTCTGACAAATCCTCGTTGAAATCTTTTCTTACATTGTCGGGCAATTCGGACAAAAAAAGGCTGAATCGCAGTATCTATATTTTTTTTCATTAAATGCAAGCTGATACTCTAATGCTTCACAGTCAGATCATTATTCTCACACTTAATTTAAACATAATTGAAAATATTGCATTTGTTTTAATTGCCACGCATAACGCAAATTGTAACTAGTGATGTTACATAAGCACATACTTTCTCGCATTATACTTAAAAAATATTAGCAATTTTCAAAAATTCAAAGAGTTCAACAAAAGCGAGTCCTGCGCCATTCTTTTAAGCCTCCCTTGCTCTATCAGTGAGAAAAAATTGAAGAAAAACTTTGTAGTGTTTTTTTAGATTCTTTTTATAACTTCCATTAATTTCAAGCAGAAAGTCCGCGAAAATCACACTCCAGAAAACATGCGTCTAAGAACTGCCATTGAATCGTTCGCAGTGTGTGATGTTTCTCCATCCTACTGGAACCAAACACGTTTTAAGAGGATTCGTCGTCTTCTCAGTTCTGGTATCAAGAACGTTTCAAGCATACGAATGTATCGAACACAGTAACTGTGGCCCCGTTCTTTTCGAAAAAATAAGGTCCAATAATGTCAATAGAGCCAAGAACACACCAGACTGTTACTTTTTCAGTGTGAATAATGTGTGGATGCTCTGGAGCCCAGTAACGTAGATTTTACTTATTCACGGTCCCGTTTAAATGAAAATGAGCTTCATCGCTCATCAACAAAGTTACATTTTCATTAGATCCCAAAATCACTTGCATTTTGTAAGCGAAGTCTGCGTGCAGCGAAATCAGTTGCCTTAAGTTGTTGCACTATGAGCATTTTGTAGGGATGGATGTTAATTCTTTACGCAAAATTCTCCTAACCGATTTACGATTGATTCGTAGCTCACTAGCATGGCGTCTAGCTGACCGTTCGGGGCTTCTGACTAAAGCTTCCCGTACCCTTTGAACATTTTCTGGTGTCGTTACACTGAGTTTCGGGCCAGGATGCTTCTTATCTATTATGTTTCCAGTCGATCTAAAGTTGTTCATCCATCTGAGGATTGTGTTACGGCTCGGAACAGCTCCATGTCGACTAATATTGAACCATGACTGAAACAATCGCTGCGTAGCTGTAAAGACTCGCAACTTCTCACGAAATTGTCGTAGTACAAACAATCGACGTTGCATGTCCCATAGCGACTGAGTAAATGAAATGGCGTCTTGTGTAGAGCAGAACTATCCCCACCAAGTCCACCTCCCACAACTGCACTCTCAATACTACGCAGTTCAAAACCGTCCGTCTCCCGTGTGTCACCTGTATATAAAGACACAAGGGAGTTGCGTTATAGCGCGATAATCTCTGATTGGACTGAACCAAAATCAATGCAACTTATGTGCTAGCGTCCTTGGAAGGTCAGGATGGCCGTTGCTATGATTTACAATCATATACCTTAATACATTCACAAAATAATAACTTTTTTGGACTTTTTCGCCTAACATTACATCGTAGATTCAGGAGTGCATCAATGTCAATAGTTACGATGCGTGCCACCAGAGGATGACTACTAAAGTCTACGATTGAGTTCATTAACGAACAGACTTGTGTGTACCTGTAGGTTAGGTGAAAACTGTTGATTTTACCGTCAATTTTTTAATGCAAAATGTTTATATTTAAGAATGATTCTGACTTTTTTCTTCACTCTATGTATAAAAGTAACTTGGATGTTGATGTTAATTGCGCCTAGGCGTGAATGTATGAAGTGTACGAGAGAGAAGTATACTTATTCATGTATGAAATGTTTGGAAAACGACATTTTACTGACCGATGTTTGATATAGTCGTAAAAAGGTACATATGATTGCACCCATGTATTCTACACGAAATAGTTATTGGTTTACTGTAGTAAAATAAGGATTATTATTAGTATTTGTGAGGTTGAACGAGTGACATAAAAGTTATTGTGAATTATTTATTAGTTAAGCTGAAACTTTGACGGATGAATTTTGTAGGGAAGTGTTTTATTACAGTGAAGAAACATGCCTTTTACTAATGAAGGAATGATTATTTAAATTGATGAAAGTAAGTTCGGCGAGAAGTATATTTGCAGTAAAAGATTAGGGAGAAATGGAAGGAACTGAATGTGTGTTAATACTTTTTTTCAACGTTGTTGAAAATTGAACAAAAAAAGTTGTTTTTTTAGGTAACAGAAAAACTTTGGTCAATCCTAGTTCTACTGTGTGATCTCAGAATTTTGGAGATATTATAACTCTGTCTAAGTAGTTAATGGCACCTTTCCGTCAACCACTATTGATCAAGGACATTAAAACGCTTGGTCGAATATTATGAAAAATACTTTAATTATATTTCAGTTGCCCCGGCGAGAGGTAAAACTTTTTTTATAAATACTAGAGAAGGAAAAAATACGAAAAAAAAAATAGTTTTACAGTGTGACAATCGATTGAAAGTATGGGAATATTACATAAAATTCCACAAATATAATATGTGAGTGCATGTATTTTATTGTTTTGTTTAGATTTGATTATTATTACTATCCCGTATACGTACATATACACGGAGTGATATACGTAGTATAGGGGAAGTTATGTAATGCTTAAAAAATGGCCAATTTTCGGCGGAGAAAAATTCATTGCCGGGCCGTGATAACGAAAAAGTGGATAAAACCAGTTGCTAAATTAAGAAAAAAAACGTACATGTGGTGTAGCCAGAAACCCTCTTTTGAAGGTCCTTGATACCGAAAAACCTATTGAAAGGAAAACGTCCGTCTATCCGTCCGTCTGTGACACTGCTAGCGCCTAAACAATACGTACGATTTCTTCCAAAATGGATATTCCCCGGTCGATCTGGTTTTAGTCGAAGCTTTGAGATTTTCAAAAATATTCTGTAAAATTTGGAGGTACTTTAGATGAAGCCCCCCGGAAATTTTCAAAATTTTCTCAAAAACGGCTCCAAATTTTTTCTTTAAATTTCTTGCAAGAATAGAGTAAAATACACATAAGGGGGCACAGGTCCTATTTTCACGGATAACTAAATTTTCGAAAATTGCAAAGATTTAAAAATTTTTCGGCGTCTTTCTGGAACTACAAAATTGAAGATAAAGATTTTTCCTTCAAATACAATGTTTTCTTCATAGTAAGTTATTTCTTTAAGGTCATGTACATTTTTTGAAAATTTTGGTAGTTTTCGCGCAATATTGCGTGCAATATGTGCAATTTTAAAAAATTACAAAAACAAGATTTTCTCAAAAACGGTTCCAATTTTTTTCTTTAAACTTTTGGTGGGTATAGTGCCTAATGTATTTTATGAGATGACAAAAACGTCATATTGCTCTTTTCTTTTGTTTTTTCAAAAATCGGAAAAATGTAATTTTTTGACTTGTCTCTCACGTTAATTTTCGGTGATTTTTTTATTCACATTATCGGTGATTTTTTTCACATTATTATATTTACGAGTACATGTGCTTTAAATAAGGTCAAGTAAAGCTTCTCGAAAACACAACCGTATTCTGTGAAAAGTAGCTCGAATTTCCGCATTTTCAGAAACGCTCAAACGCCATTTTCTCATATATGGCTGCAAATTATTTCTTGAAACTTTTCTAACGGATAGTGCTAATTACACTCTTTAGCATAACGTAAAGTTTATTTTTAGTTATTTTTTTGTTTTTTCAAAAATTACATAATTGTAATTTTTTTAAAGATGTCTCACATCTTTAATATGCACATTACCAGCAATTTGGAAAGATTATTATATTTGTAAGTGTAAGTGCTTCAAATAACATCAAATACAGTATTTTGAAGGCTCAAACATTTTCTGTGAAAATGAGCTTCGGATTTTTAGTAGCGTTAAAACGCCATTTTCTCTTAAACGCACATAATTTTCAAAAGAAAATTGCCATTTATGTCTAGGTTTTTGTGTTCTTTAATATTCTAAAATTAATATTTCCGTTTTACTAATAGGAAACCGAAAAATTAAGAAAATTACAAAAACAATGTACTTTTTGCGGTGATAGATGACAGCTGGCAAGAAAGAGTATGTGGCAATTCTGAATAGCTAGCGAAGACCCAAGGAAATAGAAAACGAATACGGGAAAGTCTGTAGAAAGCCATTCTGTAGCACCACTAGTTTTTAATTTTAAAGCGAGTAAAGTGTGTGGCCGGGAACACTAGTTTAAAAAATATAAACATTTTTTGTGAGAAAATGAGTGAAGAAGACAAGAGTTTTTCCAGGTGAAAGCGAGGCGGAGAGGCTGGGCAAGATGGTGCGGTGATACAATAGAATAGATATGAGGAGGCTCAGCGGCAGGGTGGGAATAGATGGAATACCTCTTTCTGTCTAATAAATTATTGTGATAAATACCCCAGCAACGCGGGGTACTTTAGCTAGTATTCTATATATGTTGATAAATCACTAATATATACAATATTTATTTGACTCAAGCTCTAAATCCATGTTAAAAGTTATTATTCATGTAACATGCGAAAGTCTCCCCAATTGTAGAAATAAAAACAAGAAAATCAGTGTTATGAATCACCACAACGTGTTTAAAGTATTCAAAATGTTCTAAAAAAAGGTTCTAAGAACTTCATGGTTAGAGAACAAGTTACAAAACAATTCTTTAGTAATTTACTTCTATATTGGTATATGGGATAGCATAAAATACGAATCTCACAACTGTTGACCTTTCTGTTCTCCCTCCTCTCTCCTCTTTCATAACGTTCTATTTGCAGGACGTTCCAATATCACGCAGCGGTCAGTTTTTAGTCCTGGCAACTTCTTTCTCGGATTCAATATCATTCTTCGCACGTGCGCCCGCGTTCTCCCCACGAAATTCCGAGCTCTGACATTCCGCAGCCAACCCCTTCGTGGCCCTCATTCCAACCCCTCTCCCCCCTTCTGACGCGCTTCCTCCACGCGATCCCCGCGGGCCCCGTTCCTGGCGCCTTGCTCTCTATTGCGCCTCGGAGCGCCCGCCCGCCGCGCCGGTGAGGAAGATAAGAACGGAAGAAAAATCTGACTCTACAATC
>JAHLJT010002406.1:148404621-148454400 GCA_031308135.1 Acheta domesticus
AAACTGGTCATGGGGTAGACTTCGATAATTTACGGTTTATATTTATTGAACGGTACGGACGGACGTTTTGCTTTCAATTGATTTTTTCGGCATCAAGGAGCCACAAACACGGATTCTGGCTGCACCACGTGTTAGAAGATTTTTTTCTTAATTATCAACTGGATTTATCGACCTTTTCCTTACCAAGGCCCTGTAATAAGAGTTTTTCTGCCGGAAATCGGCCGTTTTTTCGGCACAGCATTACATAACTTTCCCTATACTATACGTACGTACGGGATTTAAAATTAAGTACCGTACACACATAATCCTGGTATTACGTGTGTACCAGGATTATGTGTGTACGTACTTTATTAAGTATGGACGATTCATCCTGATACATGGTATCTTTATTAAAATCCCGGTTCGTCTGGGTTCGTGTGGCAACACTGCTTCTAGAAATTGTTTCTTTTTTTCAAAGAATAATTTTTTTCAATGAGAACTGCTCTTCCATGTCTAATTACGAGGGCATAACGTTTGCCTACAGAAGGAGGAGGACCGGATATAAAATTGAATCTTGCGGTTACTTTAATGAATCGGAAATGCGACAAGTTAATGTCCTCTTATTAAAATAGATATTTCTACTCTCTGAGATTGATATAAAAGGATAAGACGTCATGTAATCAAGAGCAATATACGAATTTTACATGAAGATAAATTTGAAGGTAAATGTTATCAGTGTCATCAAACATATTCGCAATATCTGGAAATATGCCCATAGATGCTTCTTTTTTTCATTTTTACTTTCTCGCCTTACGAATACTTCGTAATATAGTAAGAATCTAAACTTTTCAAGAGAACTGTGTTTGGATGCAATGCGTTTTTAATAGCATCAACATAGAAATACAATATTATTGCTCTTCAAGAAAAGCATGGAAATAATGTATGGTATATACTCGTACCTACTATCGTCAAAAAGTCCCGAAACTGTTAATAACTCAGAAAAAAGATACAATAACACAATTTACTCAACATTTTCTACAAAATAGTTTCCTTCCGCAGTAACACACATCTGCCAGCGCGTTTAAAGTGTCTGGAAAGCCATTTTGCGATGCTAGTTGTGGTGCTGTTCACGAATCTGCGCCGCTTTAGAAGAGTTTTCGACCGTGAAAGAGAAAAAAGTGTGATAGTGACAGATTCCGACCTCTACCGATATCTCTTCAACAATCTTTCATCAGTCCCTCCTCACAACAATGCATACTGCTCAATGTTTGCTTCACTTGTCGCATGGCCTCTCCGCAGGTCGCCAATCACGCTATCGCGACCTTCACTGAAACCTTTATGCAGAGATAGTATCTGTTTTTTCTTCTTCATTGCAGCATCTCCATAAGCTTCGAGCATTCTTAATGTCTCTAACAGAGATTTGTATAACAAAACACAAAATTTCACGTTAGAGCGTTGCTCTGTAGACGACATTATCAAATATGACGAATAAACCCGCAGGAACAACAAAACTGGAGGCCATTCAAATACAACAATCGTTACGAACATGGAAATTCTACTGAAGGGACGTCATAGATGTACCGACATCTAATGAAGAACTAGTGGTGCTACAGAATGGCACAGACTTTCCCGTGTTAGTTTTCTATTTCCTTGGGTCTGGGATAGCTATTTGAAATTGCCAGCTGCCATCTATCGCCGACCAAAGTAAATTTCTTTGACATTTTATAATTTTTCTGTTTCTTAATGATAGAACGGAAATACTAATTTTAGAATACTAAAAAAATAAAAACCTCGTCCTAAATGAATATTTTCTTTTAAAAATTTGTAGCTGTTTTTAATAAAATGGCGTTTAAGCGCAACTGAAAATGCGTAATTTGAAGCTCTTTTTACAGAAACGTTTTGAGTTTTCAAAAAACTTAATTTGAAGTCATTTTAAGCACTTACGCTCACAAATATAATAATGTTTACAAATTGCTGGTAATGTGCATATTGAAGATGTGAGAGATCTTAAAAAAGTACATTTATGTAATTTTTGAAAAAAACAAAAAATACCTCAAAATAAACTTCATGTTATATTAAAAAGCGCAATTATCACTATCCGTTCCAAAACTTTGGAGCCAATAATGAGAAAATGGCGTTTGAGCGTTTCTGAAAACGCGGAATTTTGAGCTACTTTTCATCATTAACGGTTGAGTTTCCGAGAAACGTTACTTGGCGGTATTTACAGCACATGTACTTATTAATATAATAATAAATCACCGCTAATGTAATATTAACGACATGAGAGACATTTTTGCAATTTTGGAAGAAACACAAGAATAGAACAATATGGAGTTTATGTCATCTCATTGGGTGCATTTAGCACGATCCCTACCAAACGTTTAAAGAAAAAGTTTGGAACCGTTTTTGAGAAAATCTTTTTTTTTTGTATTTTTTAATTTCACATGTTGCATGCAATATTGCTCGAAAAACTACTAAAATTATCCAAAATATGCTTGACCTAAAGAAGGAACTCACTATGAAGAACAAATTTTATTTGAAGGAAAAATTTCTATCTGCAATTTTGATATATATAGAGAGAGATATGTTCTCTGGAAGGCTCTTTTTTACAGCGAAAACATTGTTCATTGTACCGTAGAGTGTTGCTTTGGATCGTGCGAACACAAGCGCGATGAAAATGAGTGTGCGAAAATAGGAGCGAAATCCATTCAGTCTAAAATGGGTTAAGAATGTGTTTTTTTTGTTGTTTTTTTACGAGGGCAGGGGAAAATCTTCGAAAGACACTTGGGGCCCGCACCTTGCAGCGTGTAGGATTCACAGCTAGTCTGTGCCTACCCACTAAAAACCCCTCCCATATCTGCGATCCCTTCCCATGGAAACCGCCGTCAGGCATTGCATCACGGGAAGGGTTGATCGGCTTGTAGCTCTGTCTACTTGTGTAACGGGTTATTTACAGATACTCACGGGTATTCTCGGCTACTCCTTCGTAGTTGCTTCTCCAATCGTAGCTTCTTCAAAACTAGGGCTGCATAGTTGGCTACCGCACTCCAGTTATCTTCGGACACCAGCATATCAGAGACAATGGTATCAGGATTCATTACCTGGAGGAGTTGGCGAAGTTCATCCCTCTCCCTAGAAAAACGTAGGCAGTGAAGAAACACATGCTCCACATTTTCCACCTGTGGTTCACAGGTTGGGCATGAGGCATCGTCGTCCAACAGGAAGCGAAGTTGGTACGTACGATAGCACCGTGCCCCGTTAGCAACTGGGTCAAATAATGGACCGCTTCTCCGTGTTTCCTTGAAATCCACTTTGTAACGTCCGGAATAAGGCAAAATGTCCATCTACCAGTAGATGATATAACCCATCTCCTTTGCCACTGGGCCAATGTCACCTCCCTCTCTTCCTTCATGATGACGCTTTTATTAGTAGCTCCTTCACGTTTACGCCTGTAGATCCTGGCCCTTTCTTGAGCCAGGAGGTCTATTAGAGGCATGTCGGCTATCACACACACAGCATCGTGCGAGATCGTTCGGAATGCCCGGGCTACCCTCAGGGCGGATCTTCTGTACACGGACTTCGCCCCGCGGGCGTACGGTTGTATCCCTAAGGCATCCGCCTAAATGGGGGCTGCGTAGAGCAGCACCGAGTTTACGGCCCCGGACAATAGTCTCCGGCTACTTTGGCTGGACCGCCAACATTAGGCATGATTCGTGCCAAGGCGGAGGCCAAGCGAGACGCTTTCTCGCAGACTACCCACAAGTGCTCATCAAAATGCCGTCTCGCATCAATCTGAACTCCTAAATATCTTAGAGACTGCTGGGAAGCTATTTTACTACCCCCACATTGAGAGTAATATCTTCTTTAACTTTTCGGCCTGTCACCAGAACAGCTTCTGTTTGTGCTCAGCCATCGAGAGCCCTACCGACGTTAACCACTTCCGGATCGCAGCCACAGCCTGATTGGCAACCTGTGTGACCTCCTCCTTGTATTTGCCTACCACAGACACCGCAACATCATCAGCAAATCCGATAGCCCTTGCACCTTCCGGCAGCTGGAGCTTCAGCACAGAGTCATACATAATATTCCACAACAGTGGACCCAGTACCGAGCCTTGCGGAACACCACCCGAGATACCATACGTCTTAATTACAGTCTCTGTGTCTTACGCCAAAATCCTCTCCTCGAAATAGCTTCTAACTATTTTCCTTAAGTACATCGGAACTCTCAGTTCTTTTAACGCAGCAAGTATGGAACTCCACCTAGCCGTATTAAAAGTGTTCTTGACGTCAAGAGTAACTATAGTGCAATACTTCTTCGCGCCTCTTCTTCAACGTTTGACCTCGATAGCCTTGCGTGCGATGTCGATGACAACCCCAATTGCGTCCACTGTAGATCTTGCCTTCCTAAAGCCGTACTGATCGTCGGATAGTCCTTGTGGTCCCTCCGTGTATGCTTCGATCCGCTTGCAGATGATCCGCTCTAAAATCTTCCCTGCTGTATCCAGTAGACATATAGGCCTATATGCCGCCGGGTCGCTAGGTGACTTATCGCCTTTCGGAAGGAGGACCAGCTGCTGTTTCTTCCACCGTCTGGGGAATTCCCCTCTCTCACGCACACATTATATACCTCTAAAGCAGACCTGGCCGAGTCCTAATAGCAACATTCGGGACCCCATCCAACCCAGGTGCTTTGCACTCTTGAACCTTGCCACAAGCCCATGTCAGTTCTTCTAATGAAACTGCCAGAACCTCGTATGGATCTTCAAGCGGGTTCATAGGCTGCAACGTATCCATCTGGTGAGGAAACAAGGTAGTATCTATCTCTCCAAGAAGGCCGGACAAGTTGGGTGGCCTGGACAGAACCTTGAGTCTGGCCGTTACCACTTTATACGGCCGTCCCCAAGGGTCAGCATCCACCTCGTCGCTTAACTCTCTCCAGCAACGGTCCTTGCTGATCTTGATGGCTTTTGGGCAAGCTCTTCTGGCGGCCATGTGTTCTTCTTTGAGGGTCTCGTAATTTGGACGACCCCTCCCGCATTACGCCAACCTGCGCATGCGGTGGCATTCCCTGCGAAGTTTCGCGATCTCGTCAGTCCACCAATACACTGAAGGACGGCGCTCTTTCCTGGAGCTTTTCGTCATTGACGCATCATAGGCGTCAAAGACCCGATTCATTAGGGTTCCACCATATCCTCCGAGTTTCCGATCATCGTAACGTTGCCCTCCATCATGACAGCAAAAGAATCTCGATCGAACGTCCTATAGTTCCACGTTGCTCTCCTTTTATCTTTAGCAGCCCTCACCCTACACTTCTCACTGACCTCATATACAATAGCTTGGAGGTCGCTGTGTGTATAGTGATCACTAACCTCCCACGCCGTAATCCTTCTAGCAAGACTACCACGCGCGAATGTCAGGTCGTCTATGGAGCTGCGACGATTCATAGGAAAGGTCGGGCTGTTACCCGTGTTGCAGAGATAGACGTCCAAACTGACTTAGGCTGTCCAGGAGAGCCGTCCCTCGTTGGTTCGTTACCCTGCTGCCCCAATCCATGGCCCATGCATGAAGTCCCCAGCAATAATAAAAGGTCTTCGCCCTCTCGCATCATCCAATAGCCTATCGAGTAATGCCTTGAACTCCTCGAGGGGACTCACAGGGTGCAGAATAAACACTGTAAAAATATATGCCGCACCCTTAAGAATGTGTGTGTGTGTGTGCCCGCGCGCGAAGCACAGGCATGTGCCTGTGTGTTGCAGAGGCGCACCCGGAGAAGTTCAACTCGCGGCTGCGCAACAAGATGTTCTACGGGCAGGCGGGCGGGCGAGACCTGCTGCGGCGCAAGTGGCGCGCCCTGGCGGAGTTCGTGACGCTCGAGTGCGACGGGCGCGACCTGACGGCGCGGCTGCGCGACCTCAAGGTGCACGCCATCGTGTTCCTCAACATCCCCAGCTACGGCGGCGGCACGCGCCCCTGGAACCGAGCCGCCGCGGCCGCCGAGCAGCAGACCGACGACGGGCTCATCGAAGTGGTCGGCCTCACCACCTACCAACTGGTGAGTCCACTCATGGATTTGTAATTCGTGGTGACCGTGGGTTGTCCGTCCTGTCGATCTGATAAAAGACTCACGGGGAAGCGACACTCTCTGTTTCGCGAAACTCTATGGGTAGCGACCACACTGGGTAGCGATACACTGGGTACCGACACCCTGGGTAGCAACACACTTTGGGTAGCGACACTGTCTGGATAGTGACCCTGTCTGAGTAGGGGCACTCTCTGGGTAGCGAAACTCTATGGTTTGCAAATTTATAGGCCCGAAAAAGTGTAGAATAGACAGGCAAAATAGGCACTTAAAATCTGTAAAATAGGCATTTAAAAGTGTAAAATAGGCATTTAAAAGCCTATTAAATATATGAAATACGTTTTTCTTATCCTTATGTACTTGTATAGAAAGTTTCTGTACAATATAGTTACCTTCATGGATGTTTTGCTTTCTTCATTGTTCTGACAAATCCTCGTTGAAATCTTTCTTACATTGTCGGGCAATTCGGACCAAAAAAGGCTGAATCGCAGTATCTATATTTTTTTCATTAAATGCAAGTTAATACTCTAATGCTTCACCAGTCAGATCATTTTTCTCACACTTAATTTAAACATAATTGAAAATATTGCATTATTTGTTTTAATTGCACTCCAATAACGCAAATTGTAACTAGTGGAGTTACATCTGCTCATACTTTCTCGCCTTATACTTAAAAATATTAGCAATTTGCAAAATTCAAAGAGTTCAACAAAAACGAGTCCTGCGCCATTCTTTTAAGCCTCCCTTGCTCTATCAGTGAGAAAAAATTGAAGAAAAACTTTGTAGTGTTTTTTTAGATTCTTTTTATAACTTCCATTAATTTCAAGCAGAAAGTCCGCGAAAATCACACTCCAGGAAATACATGCGTCTAAGAACTGCCATTGAATCGTTCGCAGTGTGTGATGTTTCTCCATCCTACTGGAACCAAACACGTTTTAAGAGGATTCGTAGTCTTCTCAGTTCTGGTATCAAGAACGTTTCAAGCATACGAATGTATCGAACACAGTAACTGTGGCCCCGTTCTTTTCGAAAAAATAAGGTCCAATAATGTCAATAGAGCCAAGAAACACACCAGACTGTTACTTTTTCAGTGTGAATAATGTGTGGATGCTCTGGAGCCAGTAACGTAGATTTTACTTATTCACGGTCCCGTTTAAATGAAAATGAGCTTCATCGCTCATTCAACAAAGTTACATTTTCATTAGATCCCAAAATCACTTGCATTTTGTAAGCGAAGTCTGCGTGCAGCGAATCAGTTGCCTTAAGTTGTTGCACTATGAGCATTTTGTAGGGATGGATGTTAATTCTTACGCAAAATTCTCCTAACCGATTTACGATTGGATTCGTAGCTCACTAGCATGGCGTCTAGCTGACCGTTCGGGGCTTCTGACTAAAGCTTCCCGTACCCTTTGAACATTTTTCTGGTGTCGTTACACTGAGTTTCGGGCCAGATGCTTCTTATCTATTATGTTTCCAGTCGATCTAAAGTGTTCATCCATCGAGGATTGTGTTACGGCTCGGAACAGCTCCATGTCGACTAATATTGAACCATGACTGAAACAATCGCTGCGTAGCTGTTAAAGACTCGCAAACTTCTCACGAAATTGTCGTAGACAAACAATCGACGTTGCATGTCCCAATAGCGACTGAGTAAATGAAAGGCGTCTTGTGTAGAGCAGAATAACTTATCCCCACCAAGTCCACCTCCCACAACTGCACTCTCAATACTACGCAGTTCAAAACCGTCCGTCTCCCGTGTGTCACCTGTATATAAAGACACAAGGGAGTTGCGTTATAGCGCGATAATCTCTGATTGGACTGAACCAAAATCAATGCAACTTATGTGCTAGCGTCCTTGGAAGGTCAGGATGGCCGTTGCTATGATTTACAATCATATACCTTAATACATTCACAAAATAATAACTTTTTTGGACTTTTTCGCCTAACATTACATCGTAGATTCAGGAGTGCATCAATGTCAATAGTTACGATGCGTGCCACCAGAGATGACTACTAAAGTCTACGATTGAGTTCATTAACGAACAGACTTGTGTGTACCTGTAGGTTAGGTGAAAACTGTTGATTTTACCGTCAATTTTTTAATGCAAAATGTTTATATTTAAGAATGATTCTGACTTTTTTCTTCACTCTATGTATAAAAGTAACTTGGATGTTGATGTTAATTGCGCCTAGGCGTGAATGTATGAAGTGTACGAGAGAGAAGTATACTTATTCATGTATGAAATGTTTGGAAAACGACATTTTACTGACCGATGTTTGATATAGTCGTAAAAAGGTACATATGATTGCACCCATGTATTCTACACGAAATAGTTATTGGTTTACTGTAGTAAAATAAGGATTATTATTAGTATTTGTGAGGTTGAACGAGTGACATAAAAGTTATTGTGAATTATTTATTAGTTAAGCTGAAACTTTGACGGATGAATTTTGTAGGGAAGTGTTTTATTACAGTGAAGAAACATGCCTTTTACTAATGAAGGAATGATTATTTAAATTGATGAAAGTAAGTTCGGCGAGAAGTATATTTGCAGTAAAAGATTAGGGAGAAATGGAAGGAACTGAATGTGTGTTAATACTTTTTTTCAACGTTGTTGAAAATTGAACAAAAAAGTTGTTTTTTTAGGTAACAGAAAAACTTTGGTCAATCCTAGTTCTACTGTGTGATCTCAGAATTTTGGAGATATTATAACTCTGTCTAAGTAGTTAATGGCACCTTTCCGTCAACCACTATTGATCAAGGACATTAAAACGCTTGGTCGAATATTATGAAAAATACTTTAATTATATTTCAGTTGCCCCGGCGAGAGGTAAAACTTTTTTTATAAATACTAGAGAAGGAAAAAATACGAAAAAAAAAATAGTTTTACAGTGTGACAATCGATTGAAAGTATGGGAATATTACATAAAATTCCACAAATATAATATGTGAGTGCATGTATTTTATTGTTTTGTTTAGATTTGATTATTATTACTTTCCCGTATACGTACGTATACACGGAGTGATATACGTAGTATAGGGAAAGTTATGTAATGCTGCGCGAAAAAATGGCCAATTTTCGGCGGAAAAAAATTAATTGCCGGGCCGTGAAAACGAAAAAGTGGATAAAACCAGTTGCTAAATTAAGAAAAAAAATCCCTAACACGTGGTGTAGCCAGAAACCCTGTTTTGTAGGTCCTTGATACCGAAAAACCAATTGAAAGGAAAACGTCCGTCTGTCCGTCCGTCTGTGAACACTGCTAGCGCCTAAACCATACGTACGATTTCTTCCAAAATGGATATTCCCCGGTCGATCTGATTCTAGTCGAAGCTTTGAGATTTTGAAAAAGATTCTTAAAATTTGGGGGTACTTTATATGAAGCCCCCCGGGATTTTCAAAATTTTCTCAAAAACGGCTCCAAATTTTTTCTTTAAATTTCTTGTATGAATAGAGTAAAATACACTTATTAACATGGCATAGGTCCGATTTTCACGGATAACTCTGAATTTTCGAAAATTGTGAAAGTTTGAATTTTTTCGGCGTCTTTCTCCAACTACAAAATTGAAGATAGAGATTTTTCCTTCAAATAAAATTTGTTCTGCATATTGAGTTCTTTCATAAAGGTCATGTAAATTTTTTCAAAATTTTAGTAGTTTTCGTGCAATATTGCGTGCAATATGTGCAATTTTAAAAAATTACAAAAACAAGATTTTCTCAAAAACGGCTCCAAATTTTTTCTTTAAACTTTTGGTAGGGATAGTGGTAAATGTACTCTATCAGATGACATAAAAGCCATATTGCTCTATCTTTTGTTTTTTCAAAAATTACAAAAATGTAATTTTTTACTTGTCTCTCACGTCGTTAATATTTACATTATCGGCGATTTTTTCACATTATTATATTTACGAGTACATGTGCTTTAAATAATGTCAAGTAAAGTTTCTCGAAAACACAACCGTTTTCTGTGAAAAGTAGCTCAAATTTCCGCATTTTCAGAAACGCTCAAACGCCATTTTCTCATATATGGCTGCAAATTTTTTCTTGAAACTTTTGTAACGGATAGTGCTAATTACACTCTTTAGTATAGCGTAAAGTTTATTTTGAGTTATTTTTTTGTTTTTTCAAAAATTACATAAATGTAATTTTTTGAAAGATCTCTCACATCTTTAATATGCACATTACCAGCAATTTGTAAAGATTATTATATTTGTGAGTGTAAGTGCTTCAAATAACTTCAAATAAAGTATTTTGAAAACTCAAAAATTTTCTGTGAAAATGAGCTTCAAATTTCGCATTTTTAGTAGCGCTAAAACGCCATTTTCTCTTAAACGGCACATAATTTTTAAAAGAAAATTGCCATTTATGACTAGGTTTTTGTGTTCTTTAATATTCTAAAATTAATATTTCCGTTCTACCAATAGGAAACCGAAAAATTAAGAAAATGACAAAAAAATGTACTTTTGGCGGTGATAGATGGCAGCTGGCAAGAAAGAGTATGTGGCAATTCCGAATAGCTAGCGAAGACCCAAGGAAATAGAAAACTAATACGGGAAAGTCTGTGCCATTCTGTAGCACCACTAGTTTTTAATTTTAAAGCGAGTAAAGTGTGTGGCCGGGAACACTAGTTTAAAAAATATAAACATTTTTTGTGAGAAAATGAGTGAAGAAGACAAGAGTTTTTCCAGGTGAAAGCGAGGCGGAGAGGCTGGGCAAGATGGTGCGGTGATACAATAGAATAGATATGAGGAGGCTCAGCGGCAGGGTGGGAATAGATGGAATACCTCTTTCTGTCTAATAAATTATTGTGATAAATACCCCAGCAACGCGGGGTACTTTAGCTAGTATTCTATATATGTTGATAAATCACTAATATATACAATATTTATTTGACTCAAGCTCTAAATCCATGTTAAAAGTTATTATTCATGTAACATGCGAAAGTCTCCCCAATTGTAGAAATAAAAACAAGAAAATCAGTGTTATGAATCACCACAACGTGTTTAAAGTATTCAAAATGTTCTAAAAAAAGGTTCTAAGAACTTCATGGTTAGAGAACAAGTTACAAAACAATTCTTTAGTAATTTACTTCTATATTGGTATATGGGATAGCATAAAATACGAATCTCACAACTGTTGACCTTTCTGTTCTCCCTCCTCTCTCCTCTTTCATAACGTTCTATTTGCAGGACGTTCCAATATCACGCAGCGGTCAGTTTTTAGTCCTGGCAACTTCTTTCTCGGATTCAATATCATTCTTCGCACGTGCGCCCGCGTTCTCCCCCACGAAATTCCGAGCTCTGACATTCCGCAGCCCAACCCCTTCGTGGCCCTCATTCCAACCCCTCTCCCCCCTTCTGACGCGCTTCCTCCACGCGATCCCCCGCGGGCACCGTTCCTGGCGCCTTGCTCTCTATTGCGCCTCGGAGCGCCCGCCCGCCGCGCCCGGTGAGGAAGATAAGAACGGAAGAAAATCTGACTCTACAATCTTCTGAAAAGAACAAACGAATGCATCACCAGCCGGGATAAAATCCAGCCGACAAAGCCCCAGCAGGGACAAACTCTAATCTCCGACAAGTGAGTAGTGAATATAGTGTAAGTATGGGGTGAGGGTAGGACAAGGAAGTTGAAGGAAAGATCCCGCGCGTTCTGTGACCCGTTTGTTAGGTGTTTCCAGCATTTGCCTGATGTTGATCGGGAAATCACGCGAAACTGATTAGTACAGCCGGTTACTAGAAATGTTTCTTCTCCAGATGGCGTGTGAATTCCACCTCTAGGGAATGTTGAAAATCCTGCCCTCGTGTGCACTCAAATCCTAGAAACTCCCAGTCAGAGGCACTTCAGTAACATCAATTGATGTCTTGCAACACCTAAGCCGGTATCAGTGAGAATAAATACCAATTACGAGCATATAAATATTATTTAAAATTAAATAAATTATTTTTTCTTATAATTGCTTATGGTTTGAAACAAAAATATTACTTATGGTTTGCTGAGGCTGAGGGGGCTACGAGCGTGTACCGACTCAGTTCTTCGGTCCGAAGGAGTCGCGCCTGGCGCATGGGTATTTGTCCCTTGTCTCTCACGTGTGTTGTCGCGGACAAAGTTATTGTATAGTACTACCTAGATACGCATGTAGCGCTAGTGTAGCGTTACAAATTGAAGGCTGTGCTCTGCGCCAAATTATAGGCCACTAGTTCCCTGAGAGGTGCTGAGAGTCGTGTTGTGTGTACGTAGATGATGAAAGTTGTAATTCCCATGTAAATTATTATTTTGTAGTGCTTTTTCTTCCAGTACAAAGACTATTGTTTATGCATCAATAAAATATATATTGAGAGCTTCTTGGTTCTATGACCTGAAACCAAAAATGAAGCAGCATTAGTATTATCAGAAACAAACTTTCAAAAACCCAAATGATAAAACCAAGAGGTGTTTTATTTAGTAACATATAAGTATTTTTCACCTAATTGAAACTTACTCATTAGAGACAGGTTTTGAACAGATGCTACATCTCTGTTTCCTACTTCTTTCCCAAGGGTACAAATGGCATCATTTTTTGCATTGTTATAATTTTTTGTGTTGTATAATCTGCTTCTTTCCGAATAACATGTGCGATTGACAGACTACATTTATTATTCAATCCTGTTTGACTTACATTTTCCTTCCATTTTTTACATTTTCTGTACGTACCAAATCCTTTTCAATATGAACAATAAGTAATCATATGATCTTATGTTTTCTAACATTCAGTCAGGGTCAGCAACACATCTGTCACTGTGCAGTTTACCAGCAAAACCTGGACCTCTCACTACTTCACAAACTCACTCTCCTGACTCTCGGCTACATACTAACTCGCAGCAACTCTGTCAACGAAGGCGTCGTTCGCATGGCACACACGTGTCAGATAACATCCCGACGAAAAGACGTTGCAAAACCCGATATTCTTCTGCCCCTTGGCCAAGAAGTAGTCATTAAGTAATCGACGAAACAAAACTAGAAAATGCATATTACATGCAGATTAAGCGACCTGTGTTCAATGGACTCCGCTTGCCCGCTTATGGCTGAAATCAGATAAAGATTTTTTATTTATTATTCAGTAACGCTTTCGTAAAATTATTGCCAGTACATTTATAAAATACCGTAGCAAACAAAGTCACAAAAACTATCGTAACATCTTCAACATTGTTTACATAAAATATTGAAAATTTTGCTTCTGGGTTCAACGGACCCTGGTTGCCCGGTTCATGTAACTTCCTCTTACATTTTTACTGCTTTTTGCTGATACCTTCATTGGAAATGTAAGGAAATATATTAAAACGTGGGTAATAACCCTAAATTATCTGAAACGTCTTAAAGTGAGTATAGTGAAAGAGAAAATTGACCGTAAAATTGTTTCCTACATAACACTGAAGCAAACATCGTTTGAATTCCAAAGAATGAAAACATTTGCATGACTTTAAAGAACAGGAACCTTCTGACATAAAATATATCCTAATATTCATTGTCAGAGCTGTTTAAATAGGTCTTTGAACTGCAAGTAGAGCGCGACAGAACGTAAACACTTTGTTGTCATTCTGAATCCCATTGGTTCTGTTTTCGTAAATTTCTCCGTATACATCCTCACGTAATAAATGTAACGAAAATAAAACAACGAAGGTTGTTCGTTTACCCGGCTATTGTTTTCATTTGCCCGGCTATTCCTCAATGTTATAAAACATGCTATTTCTTTTATTACTTACTAGTGATAAAATCTGAAAATAACTAAAACCCAAAAATGTGGATCTCTACAGAATTTATAGTTTGAAAGTAGGTCTCGCCCATAAAAGGTTGACGAAAGGTCTGGGGGGACGCGGTAGGTTTGTAGGGTGTACGTAAACTTCCTATGGAGGATTTTAAGAAGAAATTAACTACTTAACTGAAAAGTCCAAGCGTACTCTGGATTTTCAAGATACAAGATCAGAACAATTTCATGATTTTGTTGAAATGTTTTTTTAAAGATAAATATCTTCTTAGATCTTGGAAATTAGATAATTTAGTATGTTAATTTAAAACAATATACCCAGTAGGTTGCCTTGAATGTTATACAAATAGCTAAATATGAATGTGATTCCACATATACAATGATAGTGTTCTCTTCAAAAAACTTAAAACTAAATTCACGTTTTCAACGAAGCTGTATTCTAAACAAAAACTAGCTTGGCATCACTAAATAAATAATTCCAATATTTCAAACATGATGCATCATTATGAAAATTTCCCACTTTGAAAATCATTGTTTTAAAAATGAAAATAGCTTCGAAATGGAACCCAAAGTCGAAAGTATCTGAACACGTGCTGTGGAGTGGAAGCGTTCCCACCAAAATGTAACAGATCGCCAATTTTGTTGATTACGGCATACAAAACATAAGCTGTGCCCTTTTCAAATTAGAAATCAATTTTTAAGTGCACAGGACACGTCGTGTTCGAGTTATATACGATAGTAACGTATGTTGTTGCGTAATGTGTGTTGCGGATTGTATGTGCGCCATTATAATCTGAAAACTACCTTTTCGTTTTAAACCTCTTTGATAAAGGGCTGGGAATAATTAATTATCAAGTACTATACAAGCATGAGGGAGGGTGTCGATATTTTATTATTTATGGTACAAAAAGTCTATCCCTCCTTAGCGCGGTATGTATAAAGGGGGGATAGAGTCTAGAGGTCCAACACCAATACTAACGAAGACGCTGCAAGGAGATGAATCATTTTGTGGACGAGCACGTCCTTTACTGCTCAATATATGTATTTGTTTCAGGAAATATTAAAACCCAGCTAAAAATGGAAAATTCAGTCGGGTTTTTCACTTATCTTTCAGTCAACTTTAAGAGGTTCACTTTTAAATACTTTCACAACCCGTGGGCTACAATGTAGTAATTTGTAACATTTGTGATATCATGTCCATAAGACATACAATTCAAATATGCTAGACTCACGAGGCGTTTGCAAGTACTTGTAATTAAAGCGTTCCTTGCCATCACCTGCTGCACCCTCTCTCCCGTCCTCTGCCCTCCGTCCCAAGCTGTGAGAATCGATCGTTGGAGGCTGGCTCTCTCTACCCCTACCTACTATTTTCACCTCATACCAACCTCAGCTCGTGTATCAGGGCTACCACTCTACTAATAGCAATATCAAAGGATATCTCTTTGCCTCGGAGCAAAGAAGACTTATAGGCACTTAAACCACCAAGCACGGTCTCTAAGCACCGTACATATGTAGGTTAGAATACGTACGATGGAATACGTACACACATTTATAAGTTAGTGGAGTAGTTAGACACATTTATAAGTCGTGAAATACTAATAAGAAAATGTACCAAAAGAAGTAACAGAAAATGTATTTATATTGCATCGTACACTTTCTAGAAAACAGTCCATTTTTATTGTAATTTGCAATATTGAAGTAATATGAAGTGCGTTATAATGTTCAGTCCTTTCATAAATCCATATACAATCTTTCAGAACTAAGCCTTTAACGTACAGACAAAATTCCAATTGCGGAATCAAGTTGTCAATACAATCCATTACCGCGCACGACAACTAGCAGATTGTATAGGAACGAGAAATGAACGATGTGGAAGCCTCAACGTACGTCTGCGCTGCAGCCGCTGCCGAGGTCGCTCGCGATCTCACCGACAGTAACCGACTAACACAGTTCTGTACTAATGAATCGGGAATGTACAAACTGCACTTCTGCAACTGGCAAATCGCAGCCGATTGCGGAGCCGCCCGCGATATAGGTTGTAGTAATTCGCACCCCAGCTCCATCAACTCAACAAATTTGCCTTTTTGGTATTTTGTATACACAAAAAGTAGATTATCTCATCGGCGAATCTTACAAGTAGCTCCCCTATTTACTGTAGAACAACTTTTGGGCAATATAAATCATGGGGAAGTTGCTGTGTGTTAAAGAAGTGTTTATTAGTAATACGACGTAAGAAATATTTCTTAATTTAATTGAGACGAATATGATAAATACAAATATGCCGCTTGCAAAATTAAAATTAATAATATGGATGAGAGCTACACCAGAACGACATACGTGCCCTATCCCAATTTGCCTAATTTTTATTACTAAGAAAACCGAATTTGATTTATGGATCAATTACTTCGTTAAAGCCAAGCGCCCAAGATTTATGTCCTCCTAAAATTAGTTTATTTTGCACTATTTGCGAATTTCGATTCCCTCAATATACAGAGACATAAATACATGCAAGGTTTTGGAATGTCTGAGTGCCAGATAGAAATTGTTAATGAAATTTGCAAATCATCTTAAAGTGAAATGGAAGATATGTTATTAGTCGATGATTCAGCCCATTAAATTTCTTAGGCGTTATACCTAACCGTTTTTACGATTAACATGACCGGCAAAATGACAAAACTTCTAAGAATTTCCAACCGCCTTGTTGCCTTTTTGCGTATCTCGTCAAAAGAAGCGTGGTAAATTCGAATATACAATTCCGATTTTTTTTTCGAAGATACAGAGAGTGTGCCGGAAATGGAATCAGCACCACTTTCTTTACCATTACATGTGTGAAAATTTTTAAAGATAAAATTTCGAGAATTGCGAGCAGTTTTCAAGAAAATAATTGTTTAAAATGTAACTAATGATGCTACGGCAGCGCGTGCTTTATTTCTTTCTTTCTAATTGTTCCTGTTAGTACATAATACGCATAAGAATTCACGTTCTCAGAGTTAACTCGCCGTCAGCCATGCCATTATTGTAGACAAGTGCTATAAGGTTCGAAATCGGGTCGACGCGTAAAAAATGTAATTGTCTCAACGCATATTTCTAACACAGTTTTTGCAATTTTCGAAAATACGGAGAATTTACTGAAAATGGGACTAGTGCCATATTTTTTACTGTCCCTTGATACATACAAAGAGACAATTTTAAAGAAAAATTTGAAGCGGTTTTTGAGAAAACATGTTTAAATTGCTTAAATTTCGCCCATGATTATACGAAAACTACTCATATTTTCGAAAAATGAACATGACTTTATTTCAAGATCTTCTCTTTAAATAACAGATTCCATTAAAGAAAACCTCTCTATCTCCAATATTATAGGAAGGCGCCAAAAAAATTGAACTTTCGCTGTCGAAAAATCTCCGATTTCAACGAAAATGAGACCTGCACCGTTTCTCTTAAGCCTACTTTAGGCTATCCGAAATCAAAGTTTAATCAAAAAATTTGGAAAGTCTCAAAAACCAAAAAGTCTGGTTGAAACTCCCAAAGTTCGTTCATATTGATCGGGGAATATCAATTGGGGAGAAAATCGGCTGAAAGGTTTAGACGTTAGTGTTGACCACAGACGGACGAACAGACATTTTTTCCGTCAATAGATTTTTCGGTATGAAGGACCCACAAAACAGATTCTGGCTACGCAACGTGTTATAGGAAGTAATTTACTTTATATAGGGACAAGATTTATCCACTTTTCGTTACCCAATAACATTTTTTGGCGAAAATTTGCCGTTTTTTCCTGCAGCATTACAATACATTCTCTGTACTGCGTAAGCAGAAGTGAGAAAGTAAAAAAGACTAATTAACTGAAAAATCGATTGGGCAAATTAAATATTCGTGACTCTCACTGTTTAATTATAAAAAAAAGTGTAGGGTTGGAGTTAACTCACCCTAAACAATTTCATATGCCTGAGTTTTTTCTAAGTGTTGAATGTTGACTCCCTTATAATTACTTTTAATACCTACCAAAATGAGCAAACGGTTTATGTCATCAAAGCACACTTTTTAGGTCCACGTCAATTCGAATAATTTGAAATTTACACACATTGTATTACTATACGAACTTTAATATTCTTAATGAAATCTGACACCAACTTCACAATTTAACAATGATTTAAGAAGCCGTGAACTTTAAAATGGCAAATGACGCTACGCTGTAGTCAAATACTATCAAAGATGAATTCCACTCACCTCCGAAACGAGTTTTCAAACATTGGGCTATTGTGGAATTGGAAAGCAGTGAACTGGAAAGAGATATGCAGTTGTACGCGCGATTGCACTCTTTGCTGTTGGTTGAGGGCTATGCGGCAATGCAATGCATGTTTTGATTGCTGGCATAGTAAACGTGTGAGTGGCACAAGAGACGTGGTGCATTTGCGTGCCTTTTTTCTCGGTCACTGTTACGATTGTGAGGTAAGAACCTTGCTCCAATAAGTAATATCGTTTTTGTAGAATTATGGAAAGCCTTAACCATGTCTAAAACAATTTCTGGCAAACAACGTCGGAACAAATTGTAATAATGCATGCTTCCCCCATGCAGAACTTGAGGATACGTTACACTTCTCCCCATAGTACGCCGCATACAGGTTTTAACAGATTTTTGACGTTGAATAACACATTCTTAACATGTTTTTTATTTATTTTATTTTAATTAATTTCTATAGCGTGTGTAGATTAAATGCGCTAATTAACCCTAATTAAATGCTTAATACTTTTAGTTATCCTGGCTGTATAATAATGATCGTTTACCTCTGACTACTTTTACTTTCCCGTATACATACATATCTACTACGTAATATACGTAGTATAGGGAATGTTATGTAATGCAGCGGAAAATAGATTTAGGGTTTCAACGAAAATACACATTTCGGGGTCCCCTGATACCGACAAATTGTTGCTTTTTTCCCAAAACGTCCGTCTGTTCATCTGTCCGTCCGTTCGTCTGTGAACACTACTTGCGCCTAAGCTATGCGCAGGAGTTTTTCCAAATTGAAGAAACCCCTGTCCATCTGGCACGAGTTGAAACTTTGAGATTTTGGAAAACGGTACAATTTTCTTGTAAGAATAGAGTAAAATACACTTATAAAGGTCCTATTCTCACGATTAACTCCGAATTTTTGAAAATTGCAAAAGTTTGATTTTTTTCGTCGTCTTCCCATTACTACGGAATTGAAGAGAGAGAGGTATTTTCATCAAATTTTTTTTCTCCGAAGTCCTTTCATTAAGGTCATCTACATTAAAAAAAATTAGTCGTTTTCGCGCAGTATTGCGTGCAATACGTGCAATTTAAAAAAATGCAAAAACAAGCTTTTCTCTAAAAGTCTTAAAAAATTTTTTTCTTCAAACTTTTGGTAGGGATAGTGATAATATACTCTATGAGATGACATAAACGCTATATTGCTCTATTTTTTTCAGAAATTGAGTAATTTGTGTACTTTTTTTAAAAAGTGTAATTTTTTACTTGCCTCTCTCGTCGTTTTGTTTACGTTATTATATTATATATGGCGATTTGTTTACGTTGTTATATTAATGAGTACATGTGCTTTAAATAATGTCATAAAGTTTCCGGAAAACGCAACCGTTTTCTTTGAAAACTGAGTCAAAATTCCGCATTTTCAGAAACGCTCAATCGCCATTTTCTCATGAATGGCTGCAAAGTTTTTCTTCAAACTTGTCGAACTGGTAGTGCTATTTGCAATCTTTAATATGGTGTAAAATTCATTTTGAAGTATTGTTTTGTTTTTTGAAAAATTACACACAAATTAATTTCAAATAAAGTTTTTCGAAAACTCAAAAATTGTCTGTGAAAAAGAGCTTTAAATTTCGCATTTTTAGTTGCGCTTAAACGCCATTTTCTTAAAAACAGCTACAAATTTGAAAAGAAAATTGCTATTTAGGACGAGATTTTTGTGTTTTTTTTTAATTTTCTATAAATAATATTTGCATTCTTCCATTAGGAAACCGAAAAATTAATAAAATGTCAAAAAATGTACTTTGGATGGCGATAGATGATAGCTGTCAAGAGTAGTGGCAAGTCGGAAAAGCTAGCCGAGACCAAACGTAAAAGAAAACTGATACAGGAAAGTCTTTGCCATTCTGTAACACCATTAGTTTTGATTTTGGAGTACTCTATAGTAAGCTTGAATAAAATTTTCAAAATTTTCACAAAAATTCCTCCAAATTTGTTTATTAAACTTTATCGAAGAGCATAAAGGGCGCTGAAGAGAATGGTACAGGTCTCAGTTTCGCAAAAACTTTTGATTTTTGGAAACCTTTTCAACTTTTTGGAATCAAATTTTTTCGGCGTCTCCTTACAACTACAATAATGAAGATAGAGATTTTTTGCTGAATGAAATCTGTTATTTCAAGATCTGTCTTTAAAGAAGGGATACAATTATTTGAATATATGAGTAGCTATCACGCAATTTTGTGTGAAATAAAAGCAATTTTTAAAGAATTATTTTCTCAAAAATAGCTTCAATTTTCTTCTTTAAATTTTCTCTTCAATGTATGAAAATAACGGTAAACAATAAGTGTTAGTCTCATTTCTGGCGAATTCTGTATTTTTGAAAATTACAAAATGTTAACACTTTAACACTATAAAATTGAAGATAGATATTCGTGCCTTAAACAACATCTGTTCTAAAAAATCAGGTCTTAAAAAATCTCATGTAACTTCTTTTGAAAAAAAGTAGTTTTTGCGTAATTGGTACTTGAAATTAATTCAATTTATAAAAAAACTGTTTCTCAAAAACAGCTCCAAATTTTTTCTTCAAATTTCCACAGATAGATTAAAGAACGTTTAAAATAAAGGTGTAGTTTTAATTTTCATTGAACTCTCAGAGTTTCGGAAATTGCAAATTTAAATATATTGTGAGAGAGTAGCTGCTGTTGGAGTAAAACTAGTTAAATAAATGTGCGTTTCCACACACAATCCGACCAAACATTCCACAATAACAAAAAAAAAATAGATGTTGTAGACAAAGCGTTTGGAACGTGTCCGTACACTAAACAGTAGCATCTTGACCCCGAAGACGAAGTAATACCTTCCCACAAAGATTAACAATAGTGTTATGAACTCTGTCACTTTCGGCCTTAGCAGGTAACGAGTAACGAAACAAAGGATATTAAGAATTTAATAGCGGCGCGCAGCTCGTGTCCATAAGGGAATCACAAAGCCGAAGCCAGGGATGAGTGCGTGGCGGCGCTTTAACCTGGCTGCGAGAGGGGCTTAGGAAAGATTTATGCGGGCGTGCGCGCCGTTATTATACTCGTAACGTTTCATAGGCAAGGCGCTGCCGGCAACAAAGGCGCCGACGCCATTGCCCGGGCGATGTCGGCAGGGGGGGGGGGTTGTCCCGAGGGAAGGTGTCGAATTCGCGTCGCGGGCTGCAGGCAGGCGACGAGGACGGAGGGCGTCGGTTGGCAGGTTGTAGGAGGCAGCTGCATTAGTGATGGATAAAACCGGGAAGTTCTTGCAATTGTGTTTTTGTTAATTATTATTTGTCAGAAATTATAATTTTATATCATTAATAATAATTTTGTTAGTTATTTCTCAGAAATGATATTTTATATTAATAATATTAATTTAAATAGTTTCATAATAATAAAATTCATATTATAATAATTATTATAATATTAATTTTATTAGTTATTTGTCAGAAACTTGTAATCAATATGTTTAATTGCACGATATTGAATCTGAAAAATTAATTGTTTGGCATTTAATGCAAACTTGCCACATTTTACAGACTTAGGCAAAATGTACTTATTTGCATATATTGCGTAATAAAAGTAAAATCATTAGTAAAATCATTAATAAACACATTCATAGAGTTTCTTCTTTGTTCAAAGAGGCGTGTAGAAAAAATCTGTAGATGATTCACAGCTAGGGCTGGCAAAGAGAAAATTTGTTGAGTAAATATGGATTGAGTAAATTATAAGGTGGAAAGACAATTATCAAATGAAAAACTACATTTTCTGGGTACCTATATTTCAAAGACGTATTTAGCACAACTGTGTCAAAATACAAATACTCATCTCATACCATGTAACAAGGTATTTTTCGAAATACAAGACAACAGTATCACGGAGATCTTTTTACGTTCTCTAGAAGGTGATTACCGTCAAAAAACATTTGTAATCAAATGCTCAATATTTTAATATTTTCCGAGTGCATTTCAACACTTGTGTGGCATATTTGCTAGTATATTTTAAAGCTAAAAGCTTGCATAAACTTCTCAGCTCTAGTGATGACATTGGGGAAGGAGTGATGTGGCTCAGGTTGTGTATGAATTCGCAATATGTGACGGTCGCTGAGGAGCTGCTGGTCGAACGGCGCGAATAGATAGCTGCTGGTCGAATGGGGCGCAACACTGAAAGCAGTTTTTTTTTAATTTATTTTTTCATGTGATAGCAATACATAGTTCAGTAACAGTGCACTATACATATGTTTTGTTGACTTACTAACTAATCTAAAATTAAACTTACAGCTAGCTTTGCGGTTGAGGAAACCTAATGGTCACCTCTAATCAGGGTCCAATTCGGAGAATTGCTTTAGGAATATATGGAAAGGGTACTTATTTCTGATTCTTGTGGAATAGGTGGGATTTCTAGCTAGGTTGAATCCGGTTAAATTTGGAATCTGCATTAGGTTGGAGTAGAATTGGGTGGATAAGTATAGGATGTGTTGAGCTATGGGTTGGAGATTGAATTCTTTGTGAAGCTGTGAGTTAGATACAAACCATGGTGCGTTAGTGATTGTCCTGAGGAACTGATTTTGGATTATTTGCAGTTTGTTGAGATTTGTCTTAGCTGCATTTAGCCATATTGGGCATGCATACAAGAGGAGGGGTCTAAGTATTGTTTTATATATAGCAAGTGCTGTATCATATGGTAAATGGCTGTTTCTGTTGATTATTGGCTTTAATTGTAATAGTTTGTTTTTAGCCTGCTTTACTTTAATGTCAAGGTGATGTTTCCAGTTTAGTTTTGTATCGATGTTTAGGCCTAAGTATTTTATTGGCTTGTTTGCTGGGTGCCAGTTTATTGTTTCATTGCTTAATGTTAATGGAGCAGGAGAGGTATATGGTCGAAGTGTGAATATTTTAGCTGCAGTTTTAGATGGGTTAAGTTTTATTTTGACTTTGCTGCCCAGCTTTCAATTAGATTTATATATATTTGGATTCTATTTTTGATTGCTGTGAGTGAGGTTCCAGATAAGTAAATTGCCGTGTCGTCAGCAAATTGGGCTATTTGTATGGAGTTCAACTTCGGAATATCTGCTACATATATGTTAAAAAGAGTGGGCGAGAGAGGGGATCCCTGGGGTAAGCCTGCGTTTATTATTTTGGGATTTGAATGGTGATTATTGACTGTTACTGAGAATGTCCTGTTTTCTAAGAATTTCTTTATGATTTCCGTTAAATAATACGGGGTACCGCTTTTTTTAATTTTGTATATTAATGCTTTGTGCCAGATTCTATCAAACGCTTGTGAGATGTCTAAAATATTGCAACTGTATGATATTTTTTTTGAAATGATGAATATAAATGTTTAGAAATTCTTAATAGTTGATGTTGCGTTGAAATACGTTTCATAAAGCCGAATTGTTCTTTTGGTATTACATTAGTAGACTCTATGTGTTTGGACAGCCTTTTTAGGATTAATTTTTCAAAAATTTTTGATAGAGAAGGTAGTAAGCTTATTGGCCTGTAACAGTTGGCGTTTGCCATATTTTTATTCGGTTTGGGAACTGGAATGATAACTGCATGTTTCCAAGTAACCGGGAAGTGACTTATTCTAAGACAGGAATTGTAAATGTTATTTATATATGCTATTGCTGGTGATGGTAGGTTTTTTAGTATCATATTATTTATTTTGTCGTGTCCTGGTGATTTTTTATTTGGTAGTTTTCTGATTATTTGTGTGATTTCTTTTGGAGATACGTATTGGATTCTATGGTGTGGACCATATACTGGTTGATTTAATGCTGTGTTGATTGTTTTATGTTCGGGATGGGGTTGAGTTGAGTTAGTTGTGAATGTTGAGGCAAAATACGTGGCTAATTCTTCCGCTTTTTGTATTGAAGTGTATGCTTTTCCTGTTGTTTGATTTAATGGGGTGATTATTGTTTTTTTATTTAATATTTTTTTGGTAAAGAGCCATATTGAGTTATTTTTTGTGTTTAGCGATTCGATTTTGGAATGGAATTGTTGGGCGTTGTGCTTTTTGATTAGTCTTTTGACTACATTGGTGATTATATTGAGTTCAGTCTTTATTTCTGGGGTTCTTAGGTTAGCCCACAGTCTTCTTGTTTTGTTTTTTATTTTTATAGCATGTAGTATTTCCTGAGACAATATGGTGTTCTTATTGCTTTTGGATTGTTTTTGTGGACTAATTTGTGAATTATTTAGGGTGGAATGTATTAGTGTGTTTAGTTAAGTTACGGCATTATCTATTTCAGTTGGTGTATTTAATATTTTAATTTTGGGAATTGCACTACTTATGGTGTTCTGGAACTTGTACCAGTTGATTTTGAGTGTGTTGCTTTTCGGCGTAGGGGCATGAGGTGGAGGCATCTGTTGGGAGGTTATAAGTACTGGTATGTGGTCCGAGTCTAGTTCAAAAACTGGAGATGAATAAAATTGGGTGGTAGAGTCAGTTATTCCTATGTCGAGAATATCTGTATTTCTGAGTCGGTCGTAAGGGTAGTAAGTGGGTTCTGTTGTTGATATTATTTTTAAGTTGTGTTGATTTGCTATTAGTTCCAGTATTTTTCCATCGCGGTTATTTGCTTGGCATCCCCAGTTGGTGTTTTTGCAATTCAAGTCACCTAATACTAATGTACTTATCTGTGGTTGAAATAAGCTTGGTAGATTTGCATCAACTATTTTCGTTGTAGGGGGTTTGTAGGCTGATACTATGTTCCAGTCATGATTATGTATAGTTAGTCTAATTGCTATGGTTTCCAAGCCGGGTGTGTGAGCGATATTTATCTGGTGGTGCTCTATTGTGGACTTTACTGCTATTAGGACTCCTCCACCGTTGTTCTCTGTTCTGTCTGCTCTGTGAAGTGTGTATTCCGGAATGTAAAGTTTATTTCTTGCTTTAAGATGGGTTTCAGTAATGCATGCTACATCTATTTCGAAGGAATGCAGAAAATTTGTTAACTCGGTTTTTTTGTTTAGGATTCCATTTGCGTTCCAATTTATGAATGTTAAATTTCTAAGGGGATTCACTGGCATTATTATTGTTTAGAAACGATGTGACTGAGTTTTGGATTGCTGAGATGACGGTGGGGATCAATGAGTTTATGAAGTTTACGATACATGAAGTGATTGTATTAATGATTGTATTTATTAGGGAGTTGTCTGATAATGAGGCTTGAGAATTACTTAATGGGTGGGCGTTACGTTGGTTTGAGGATATATTTTGATTGTGATTGTTTCTTATTTGAGTGAAGTTTTGAAGTGGTTGGGTTTTCGGTAGGTTTGGGAAGTGAACTAATGAATCATTTGAGTGAAGAGGTGTTGAATTTAGTTGGTGGGGATTTCTATTTCTGAAGGTTGAGGTGGAAGTTTTCTTTTCATTTATTTCTTTGAAATAAGAGCAGTTATTATTTCTAATATCACCGCGGTGGTTTCCTTTACAGTTAGCACACACATGTGTTTGAAGTTTTTGAGGGCATGTTGCAGAGTAATGGTTTCCTGAACAGAAAGCACAGTTTATCTTATGATTACAGTTATTTTTTGAGTGTCCGAAATCTAAGCATCTTTGACATTGTAGGGGGCCGTTGGGTCTTCGTCTTCTTTCTGTTGTCACTCGATGATTGCATATTTGGTTAATGGTTAAAATAGTTTCTAGGGGTTCGTTGCCACTAAATTCAGCTGCTACTACCGGGATGGGATTATTGTCTTTTTGTAAACGAGTTACTTTTATGATGGATGGATGGTGTTGGGAGAGGTCTTGAATTATTTCCTGTTCTGAGATTGATTGATTTATATTTTTGAAAACCACTGAGAATTTTTTGTTGGTTGGGTCTTTATAAGAATGAAAACTTCTCTGTGTCTGTATCAGGTATTTCACTATGTTTCTGAAGTCGGTTATTGATTTTGCAACTACTTTCACTTTATTATTTTTATTCTCGGCAACGAAATTGGAGGTCACTTTAGCTTTTAGTTCTTTTATAAACTCGTTAATGTTTGTGATGTTGGCAACAATTATTGGAGGAATTCTGTTAGTGTTTTGAGACTGCTCACTGATATTTTCTTTTAAATAGTTGAACCTATTGTCATCTTGTTTGGACGTTAACTGACCTAATTCACTGAAACTGTTGCCTACAGGTACATTGTACACATAGTTTAAATGGCGTGCTTGATCAGATGTCGCACTATCATGACTGTTATCCGCACTTATTCTTTTTGCGTCTTGATGATTTGAATTGTCACCCACTGACCTTTTACGCATTGTTCCGTTGCCTGATGACTGGAGGTTGAGCCCGTCTGCTGCTGCCGTGTTGAAGGCTGTTGAGTGGTCGCCGACCTCAGTGCTTTCCAGGTCGGGGGGTGGCAATGGTGTCGCTTCCATGGCTTCGCCGTCTGCTGCGATGTGGTGTAATGAAGACACTGTTCCGTTGAATGAATAATTGTCGCAATTGACTGCATTCAGAGCTTGGCTGATAGCCTGCCCTGTTGATGAGGGTATGTCATAAGACATAGACCAAAAGAAAACAACTCGCTGTGAACACTACTAAGTAGAACTTTCACTTGGAACTGAAACGATACGGAGCTCCGCTCTAGCGATCTGCTCGGGTCGGAGGCTCGTTCGCGAATGCTGAGCGACTAATGACTGAAAGCAGTAGTACGCAAAAACAGTTCGTAGAACATCCATTGAACGGTGAAGGAGAAGGAAGGCAGGTCGAAACGACGGAAGGGTGAAGTAGGGTAATGGTCATTGAGTTAGTGAGACACTGACATGAAGGGAGTTGAATGTTGAGACGACTTGACAGTGGCAGGATGGGGCAATGGAATGGTTGGGACGTCGGAAGGGAGGAGGCTCAAAGGTGAGGGAGCATCTAAACCTTTCAATATTCACTTTTAAAATTCCGAATTTGTTTCCTCTCGTGTGTTCCTTAACTTTAAAATAAGCGATGGCCCTTATTTTCCACCTCAAGATGGAAAGTCCGTTGCCATGAAATTGTAATATTTAACGACGTGTTGGTTTCTTCATTTCTTCATCTAAAGTAGTGACGTATTGATGAAGGCATTCTCGTAAATCAGTCGAAACGTTTTAATGTTATTTCCCGAAGAACCAAACACACACGTATCATTCAAATGTCTCCTATATACACTTAAAACCATTTCTTAATTAAGTAATGCTGCTACAACATCACATACTTTCTCGCATTATTGGAAATGGATACGTAATATTGAAGTGTTGGAATTTCTACCATACAAAAAACTCAGTTATAATCTGAAAAAGTGAAATTGAACCAATTCAAACTAAGCACCTGTGGTGCATACCTGAGTTTTGAAGCAAATAAAACAGAAAAGCAAGAATAATTTTACTCAAGCCTGCTTTGGTTACATTGAACTGAGCTTTCAATATCTGAATACCATAATCAGCGATCAAATCTTCCTGAAGTAAAGAAGTATGTTTGTTAGTTCTAAATTTAAATATGTTACCTTCCTTCAATCTATTTCCTTTCATAAAAATATTATCTGCGTTATACAATCACAACAACCGAAAACATTGACACGAAAGCAAAGAATTTTGAAAACACTACTAATTTGCGAAATGATAACGCGTTAAACGAAGCGCGCGAAAGTCGAATTAAGAATTTGGAACTTGTTTACAATTTTCGAAAAATACAGAGAGAACACCGAAATTGGCTCCATCACCACTATCTTTACAGTACTCTGCCACATACGAGGAAAAAAATTAAAGAAATAAATTGGAGTCGTTTCTGAGAAAATAATTGTTTAAAATTTTTAAAATACCTTTGACGCAAAATTGCGCAAAAAATACACACATTTTCGGAAAATTGAACATAATCTTATTTTAAGATCAGCTCCTGATTAACACTTTTCATTGCGAAAAAATGTATCTTCAAAATTATAGTTGTAGGAGGACGGCGATTTTTTTCTGCACATTTTAAAAAATTAGGGATTTAAACGAAAATCAGATCTGCAGCATTCTTTTAACCGTCCTTTTTTGCTATCCGTTGCCAAAATTTAATGAAAAATTAGTGCCATTTTTTGAAAACTTTGCAAATATCCCAAGGGATTCTTATAAAATACCCTCCAAAATTAAATATGTGTTTCAAATTGAAGGGCCCACAACATCAGCCAGATTGATTGGGGAATATCAATCAAATCAAATCCTGCTTACGGTGTAGCCGCTAGCGTTGTTCACAGACATATATACTGACAGATGTGTCGTCAATCAATTTCTCGGTATCCAGGACCCACAAAACATGGATTCTGACTAAACATGTTAAAGCAAGTAATGCACTATATATGGGGACAAGATTTATCGGAGTTTTTGTTACCAGAGCGTGGCAATAAGAGTTTTATGTCGAAATTTTCTCCCTTTCTTCCCGCAGCATTACAATACTTCTCTATAGTGCGTATGCAGAAGCGAGAAAGTAAAAGTAATGATCTTATAAGATTGTCACCTTTTATAACTGAATTTTTAAAATATGTCTTCTCATATCAAAAAATTCTGCATTTTAACGGAATAAAAAATCGTCATTTGAAATTTCACATGTGTTTTTCTCTCAAGTAGTTCTAACATTGGACAGCAGACGAAAAGCAATGGGGTTTGCGGTGCGGGAACTGAAGCAATACAAGAATCGATCGTAAAGACTGTGGTAGAGGAGAGGATGCTATTGCGAAATGGAAGGAGGGTGAAGGTGATAACGGTCACGGCTAAAGAAAAATGAAACAGGGTAGTAAAAGATTGGAAGTAATGTGTCCTATCAAAATTCAGGTGCGTATATGCAGGGCAGATTATTAGGAAACTGTGCCTGGAAACAATGGAACATGTGACAGAATGAGAAAGAGGGGTTGAAGGGAGAAAACTGATGATGCCTGGTATGACTAAGGGCGGGAACAGCGCCAGGAATTAGTTGAGAATAATGACCGGGTAGATAAGAGAATTTTAACAAAACACAGGTTACGATGTCTCAGGGCAACACAGTTGCCACTGTATGATCTTTGGCCAAGAGGTCCTCTGGTTCCAGTGCCGACGGTGCGCAATGTTTGACATTATCTGGATAGCTACGTCGCATTTAGCGTTTGTCTGGAGGAGAAGTCTAGTGGCAGACTGTTATGATCGGTAGTTGACCATTGTTTCTCCAACCAATGCCCAGCGAATACTCGAGCAGTATCTTAACAAACGGAGCACGGACCGCGCGTGATCTTCCCTTCCACATCCTTGTCTGTTTCTCTTCCCTCACACACACACTAGCTGGGACACCAGTCAGAAGCTTAAAGCTTGTTCCACCTGGGGCCGTGTCCCGCTGGTCTTGGTACCTGGGGTGGATCCGACGTGTAGATTCGGAACTGGATTTCACGTTCTAGGGTGAAGAACACGCAATCTCTCGCGATAAAAAAGCACTACACTTGCGGAACTAATGGCCACTGCAGTTGACGCGCCTGAAAATACGAAGTAATCAGTCAAACGATCTTGAAAAAAAAAAGCGGGGCAGACATTGTATCGAAGAGGAGACACATGATATCAAGGAGATAAAGCGGGAGCTCCAATGAGTCGAAAGAAGGGGTGGGGAAGCGGCGTTGGGGGCGGTGGTCGCAGTGGCGGGGCGAGGCCGGCACAGTGGCGAGGACTGTAACAGAATAGCGGGTCCTGCAGCCATCGCCTGAAATATGAGGCGCTGAATCAAAGCGGCGGGAGCGGCGGCTGCACCGCGCCCATTGTCGCGCTGCCGCCAACATCACCAACAGGGCCATCACCGCAACTGGCGCCGCCGCAGATATCGCCATGAATGCGCGAGCCGGCAAAAGCGACCTGACCCGCGTTTGTGGAACGCGCCACTGTTCTTCGCCGACAAAACTCCCCGCCTCTGAATGATGTGCTGGGAGGCTACCTCTCGTCGGTTCGAGAGGTTTAATACAACTGTAAAGTTGTATGGCATTAGAAAAAGTTTAAAATTGTTTCGGAAATAAGGAACTGTTGACTTATGTGGGGTTTTTGAAATATTTTTTTCCTTCGGCCGAAAGAAAAATTAGTGTTTTAATTTTATTTGCAATTTAGTTGAAGGGCTTCTTACAAGAACCAAACTAGTCCAGATTCGAGATTTTTGAGGATTTCAAAAAAAAAAAAAAAAAACACCTTCATAGCGTAGAGATGCATAGCAATGAATTAATGATTTTCGTCTTTTAACTCAATGTGTTTGGCACTTGCCGAAAGGAAATGTCCCAACACATAGAGGCAGGTGTATGGAATTACTTGGTGAAATATCCAAAGTATAGTTTTTTGAACTTGTTTGGTTCTTGTAAGAAATGTGGCAGTTATTTATTTGACTTACGTACGTTATTCAATACCACCAAGATAATTATTTTTGTTTATATTTTTTTAAATTATGAGAAATTCTGTAAAGTAACGGTTTTATTACCCTAAGAAGAGAAGAACGTTGGTATTTTAAAATAAGATTTGTTATTCAAATAAAACAGTTTTTGAAGAAAGAGAGAGAGAGAGAGGAATTCCTAATAACAATAATAATAATAATAATAATAATAATAATAATAATAATAATAATAATAATAATTTTGTGTGTCATACTTCATGTTGTCATACTAGTATCGGAAAGGTTTTTCACTAATTGAGAAACTGAATGTAATCTGCATTGGCAATAGTGATCCAAGGAAGAACAATGAAAAAATATGAATACAGTATTCAATTTTCAAATTATTAAATTCATTATCTGGTTACTGGAGTTTAAAAGACCAAAGTAATAGAATGATTACAATGAACTGGCTGAGTATTTTAATAACATTTCATGTAGTTCGTTTTACCTTCCTGCGAAATGTCGACCATCTTCTCCATCATGTACGGTGCGAGTTGCAAACGCCGGCATCGCGTCTGCGCGAGGAAAACTTTCATGGCCTCCCCAGCGCGGAATACGTCGACGAAAACAAGTGACGCGGAGCGCAGCGTATGAAATATCGAACCCGGCTGTACCAGCGAACGCTCTCCGGTGAACGTCCTCGAGGCCTCTCGAGCAGAGCGACGCGGCGCGGCGCGACGCGGCGCCGAGTGCGCGGGCGCTCCGCGTTCACCGGATGCCTCTCGCGCAGCACGGGGTCTCGCATGGCGCAGCGCCGGGCACGCCCTCGCAGCACGACTGTCAGCTTTTTTCTTTTTTCTTTTCTTCTTTTTTTTGTTGTTATTTAATGTCGCATCAACATCTAGGTCATTAGCAACCACTATTGGATTTAAAGTTGTGGTAACTGTGAAGAGGAAATGATATGGTGATGGAAGGGGGTGAAAGGACGAACACAAATACAACCACGCTCGAACCTCCGATCCTTCGGTTTGAGAGTGCTAAAGACTATTGCTGTAGCGCTCTCAGCCACCGGATCGACTCTTTCAGCTCTGGATGGCGCTACACTAGATTCTCTTGCGGCAAATCGTAAATTCATTTTGTACTCGTGCACATTACTTTGTTTAATGAGAAACCGCTTTAAATGGCAGGAAATCTGGAAGTTAACAAATACTAAGCTCAAGTGTTTAGTTCCTTCTCTTTTTGAGGCAGATTTTCTAGGAAGCAATCTGAATTCAACATGCAAGCCCGGCTTGAAATGGTGCCTATAACATTTTTTACTAATTTCCAATGCGCGCAGAAATTAAAAGAAAGCTATGTATCCTGCGACCTTTCGGGAGGTGTCGATAGTTTTGATACACACACTGGAACTCGGGGAAAAACAATGAAACGGTTTCGATTTTGACTAAAAAGTGCAAATATTTTTTGTAATTCCGTTTATTCTCATAATGCACGTACTGTCTGAATTCTCATAATCAGTACGTCATTGCCTACTATCGAGCTGAAGTCATGCGGCAGCCAAGCTCTAAGGAAGAGGCTGCCCGCCTTTAAATATGTGCTGGTCACGTGATGCGTAGTTAAACATCACCTCTTTTTATATTCTTGGTATGTAAAGAACACTCAAGTGCTGTAAATAGATATAACTACTATACTATGATATTGCAGTATTAGAGAAGACTAGCTGAACCCGTGCGATTACATCGCACTGAAGGGAAACCTGTAGGACGTTAAAACAGAACGTAGATATCACATAAAAGATATATAAGAACATACACAACATTTTACAGTGAACACTTACAACACAATTGATAAATAGTCGCACACATGTTTGTCTTAACGGAACGCACAACAGATTTCCGCTTCCCGCCGCTTCGATTCACATGCGACAACCACGTGAGTTCTCCTGTGGCGGATGGTGTGCGCATAACCGCCATCTTGACAGGCAGCGCGCAGAGGGCACGCTAACTATCCCAGCCGCAAAGTTCAAACAACAAAAGTTTCCTAGCATTTTATTAATAACGAAAAGCTTCGTGATTTGCAATATTTAGTGACCTCCATTTCTGATTTTTTTATCTTTTTTTTGGTACCTCATTTGTTAAAATCCGTTCACTATGAGCCGAGTAGGAGGGACAACAAATTCACGGTTTTAACAAAAATAATATATATGATGATAGTTTTTGTTGAAATATTTAATTTATTGCAGTTTTATATGAGAGTGTTTTATTTGTTGTTCTTGAGCAGTGTCCGTGCTACATTTTGGAAAACTATCTTGTGTTGTGTTGTTCATCGACAGTTATGTTGTTGAAGCTTCGTATCTGGAGACCTTAAGTTCGAGTTACAAATTCCTGACGCTGGCCAAAAAAATTGATTAGGGTACTATCTCTGCCTCTGCAATTCCAGACGTCAGATTCTCTAGTTGTTTTCGTCGTTTGCTCAGATTAATTTCAAGCAGATGCTAGAGCGGTGCCTCGAACAGAGGGTGCGCGATCCTCCCTTTTTCCACCTGTCCGTATTCTGTCTCATGAATCGGACGGTAGACTGATCTGCCATCATTTGAATCATCTCGAGAGTTTATGAAATACGCGGTTATCAGGTCAATGCGCTAACTGGACTGAAGCTCAATAGGAACATTTTGGAATCGCATAACTTAATATATCTTAGTAACCTATAAATTATTAATATTCATAAATGATATCACAAAAACCAAATTGTAAAAATGATGGTAGGTTATTTTTCCTCTATTTTTATATAGGTGACTCGGAACAAAAATGAGTTTTCTTTCTAGACTTCGCAGTATTTACACCACTTCTCTCTTTCTAACAGCATGGATTTCCTCCACCGATCTCCCAAGGGTGATGTCTCCTTTAATCTCCGTTACTTCTAACTTCCCTTTGCGTATTAACAGACGCACCTGAGAGAACCCTTCTCACAGCCTCACTACCGTAGAGCAACCAACCCCTAGAGGAGTATACGACATCGGGTAAATTACGCTGCTTCTCAGAACACGTTAAATAACACTTAACTGACACAAATTGACCGCGACAATATTCCTGTAGTACATTCAGTACAGAAAATTCCTAAAGATAATATTGAAATGTATTGATGTGAATTCTTTATTTAAATTAAATGACATTCATCAGTTTGACGTTTCCGTATTATCAGTTTCTTTCAATTTTTAAACTTAGACATACATTCTAGGCATATAATTGGCAATATATATTGTAATTATTATTTTCATATTTATCTCCTTCTTCCCATATTATCTATATTTCCGGTAACACGATAAAATTGTGAGATAACCGTAGCACTCTCAAGGATACGAAATGTCTCATTCTCTTCACTGTAATTTAGGAACACTGGAAAAATGAAAAATATTAATGTTTTTCTTCTATGGTTGAAAAAATCAAACAAGAGGTACATTGAAGAAATGACATCAGACTCTTCCGCATCGCAGTAGTTCACATCTATGTCACTTTGTAACACCGTGCTCCCAGAAGGTACTTGGATTTCAGGCAGGCCCGGGAAAATAGATATCTGGGATCTTGAATTCAAAATAAGGTTTACACTTAAAATTTTTATTTGATTTAATACACCTGAACAACTATGTGTGAAGGAATTTTTTCTAAACGATTACATGAACCGGGATTTGAAACACTTCAATCAAAATAATAATGCCGCTCTACTTAATAAATTCTTAAGAAAAGCGCAAAGATTGCCCTGATATATTTGAAGTTTCTAAAGCTATCATCACGAGCTTATTTCTGTTCTTATGTTTGTTAAATCTAATGGTTTTGCTCGAAAATTTAAAAAAATGCTCATTAGCTTCTGTTGCAGCTTTGGCAGCCAGTTTATTTTTAAACGCAGCTGAGTATTTTAAGTGAAACGCTTCCTGAATCAGTAATACTTATGCTGAGATATATCGAAAAGAAATATTGCATGCATTATAACAATAGCGTATACAACGTAGCATTGTAAGAGCGTTTCCTCAACCTTCTGAACCTACGGAAGATGTTTTCAATACAAATGGGTTTATGCATTTGAATCGTTTGGAACGCTTTTCAATGTTTATCCCTCTTGACAAGAGCAGGCAGTGAAACCAAATTTAATATGATTAAGACGTATGTAGACATATTGCACATTTCAGGGAACAGCCTTCGTCAAGACTAACGACTTCAATTCCAGTCCTCTAAAATCTGTATTTAACGATTATAATTTCAACATTGACTGAGGAACTTAGAATAAAAATGCTGACAATAAGTTGCGATCAGTGAGAAGATATGCTAAACTAGATTCCTAATATATAGTGTAATTTTTCTAAAAAATACCACTATGGCAAAGAATGCCAAATGGAAATCACGGTATGCAGCCATACTGTCTCATTACCTGATAAAGTTGACAATATTTAATTCATGTTTCTTAGGATGAAAACCCTTCTCAATTCTGATTTTCTTCCTCGAAATTCATTGTAGTTTACTAGGTACTCGGTTTTATACAACACTAAACAATCAATACAGGAACACAACAGTGATTTGTCATCAATAAATACTTGGCGCTAATTAATAATTCTAGTGAATTACTGAAGAGAATTCTCGTGTTCTTATAACATAAATTAATCTCAATATCTGATAAGCCCAATATTTTGTTCTAAACATGTCTCTTGAGTTTACTTAGTAAGAACGAAAGAGTTCTAGCAGGAATTAATAATTTTTGAAAGATTATTTTCCATGTATCAGTTACAGAAAAGTCATAGAACATACCAATAATAATAAAATTAATAATAATAATAATAAGACACAAAAAATGTTAAAGAAATCGTGGAGAGACAAACCATTCCACGGACAATACCTAAAAAGAATGGTCAAGGTGCAGATCAATAAAGATCAATCGTTTATGTGGCTTAAAAGGGGAAGAATGAAGCCAGAATCGGAAGCACTTGTAATAGCTGCCCAAGATCAGGCCTTGAGAACACGACATTATGATAAAGCGGTTCTCAAAATTTCCCAAGATGATAAATGCCGCATTTGCCAGAAGCAAGTAGAAACCATTGATCATATTGTCTCAGCTTGTCCAATGCTAGCAAAGACCGAATACCTGAAAAGACATGACAGGATGTGTAGCTACCTCCACTGGCAGATCTGTACCGCCCTCGAAGTTCCAAACACATGCCCCAAATGGTACGAACACTCATCAAAACCGGTGACGTCTGTTGGATTGTGTACGATATTGTACGACCAACAAATTCAAACTGATTGCACGATAGCAGCAAACAAACCGGATACAGTTATCCGGGATTTGGCGAAAAATCGTGTTTACTTATCGATGTTGCTGTACCTTGCGATCAAAACGTCGTTACCAAGGAGGAAGAGAAAAGTCTTAAATACAAGGGTTTGGAAATCGAGATCAGCCGAATGTGGGGCGTAAAAGCACAGATCGTCCCGGTAGTTATCGGAGCTTTGGGATTTGTTCCGCAAAATTTGAGTAAGAACTTGTCTAAACTCCCTGGTAATTCAAAAGACTGGGAAGTGCAAGAAATCGCTTTGTTTGGAACAGCCCACATTTTGCGTAAAGTATTGTAGAGGCACTGACAGTCTCCGGATCTGTTCCTTAGGTAGCTGGTTGCAACCTGGAGTAGGTTTTATATTCAGCCGACTCATGACATCTTTAGTCGTGATGTAATGGAAAAATAATAATAACAATAATAATAATAATAATAATAATAATAATAATAATAATAATAATTAGAAAACATAATTTTCAGATAATTAATAATATATAGGACGACAAAAATGCACCTGTAATAAGATGCCGAGTAAGATTACTACACAATAATAATATATCATTGAATTAATGTAGAACATTAGTTGTGTAATTAGAAGCGCTTTGAAAGGTCTAACGCGCGCTTGTGTTCGCCAGCCGCTGCTGCAGGCGGGGGGCCACGGGACGCCCATCGCGCAGTGCCGGCAGGCGCGCATCACCACGACGCGCGCCATCCCCATGCAGGTGGACGGGGAGGCGTGCCGCCTGGCGCCGTCCGTCATCGACCTCAGCCTGCTCAACCGCGCGCCCGTGCTCGCCAAGCGCCGCCGCAGCCCCGGCCGCCCGCCGCAGAGGTACGCCAGCCCCAGTAGCCCTCCGCGCCGACGCACGATCCCAATCCTAAGCCCCACACGTCCGTCTCGTCCCTAATTACAGTCGCAGCTCTCCACTCCACTCCTAGATTCAAACCCTCAGATCCATCTCCAACTAGACCTCGGCCCCTACCCACGGACCGGCACTCAGCCCTAATTCTTAGCCCCACCTCTAGGGCTCAGTTCTCGACTCTAGTCATCCCAGCCCTCAGCCTTGGCTCTCAACACAGTCCTAGTTTCCAGACCTAGATTCTAGCTATCGTCCCCAGCTCTCTTCCCTAGAACTAGGGCCCCAGCCCTCAGCCCCAGCTCTCGACTCCGGCCCTACATCTTAGCTATCGTCCCAAACTCTCGAGCCCAGAACTAGGTCACCTGCCTCTAACCTCGCTACTCTCGACTCCTGCTCTCGACTCCAACTCTAGGACACAACTCTGTGAACCTCTCTCGGCTCCGCCCTCGACCCCGCTTTGATATTCCGTCTCCACCTCGAACCCTCAACCTGTCCCACCGTCCTTGCCCTCAGCACACGTCCATGGTCCCGCGATTTTGGTCCCTAGCCCTGAACACCTCAACGAGTTTAGCCCTTCCATCATCCTCCACCCTTAGCGGGTTGCCGCCTTTAGTGTCTCTTCACTCTAATCCCTTCTTTGTCAGCCTGCGATCTCCTTTTACCTTCCAGTCTTCAGCCCACGCCCACATCCATCATTCTTAGTCGTCTGCACTCTCAGCTCCCGCTCTTAGCAACCACGCTCTTTAGTCATGCTTCCTTTAGATATCATTCTCCCCATCCATATTCCCAGCCATCGTCCCCGTTCTCACCGTCGCTCTCGTTCCCTCCTGTCAGCGCCCACTCTCCGTTCTCTCCGTCCTGAGCCCTTGCCCTGAGTCTGTGCATTCTTCCCTCTCTTCATTGTGGCCTTCGACGACCTAACCTTTCTTTCTAACTTCTTTTTTTTGCATTTATTTTCATAGCATTTCCCGTAGTGCTGCTCATAAAACAAATGAAAAAATCTGGACTTAGACCAAGAAGTAGTCTTATTCTTTCCAATAATAAATGTTTATTTTTTAACCAATATGATCATTCGTATGCAAATCATTTATCGTCACCAGTACTGCGAGTACAAATAGAACTAAACAGCATGCAAAGAGTTATGAGTATTAGGAATTGTTATATCTTTCAAGCATTATGCAGACTTTTGAAATTTATCTATCATCGCATGGATATGAAGGTCATGGCTCTGGCGAGACTTCGTATGAAAGCCTTTTTAATGACGTTTTCACGCCCCAAAATTCATCTTGTTAAGCACTTTGCATTTGTTACAAACACATTTTAAAATGTTTGCACTGCTTTCTGAATGCTTATATTTTCTTGTTAAATACCGTAATGCTTATATTCCTGAATATGCTTATATTTTATACTGAAAACAGAAAAACGTTGACGTGTACGCTTACATTACTTAGATATTCTTAACGCGTTGTAAGAATATAATGTGAAATGAAAAATGTTTTAAACAAAGAAGGTCGTTGTTTCAGACTGCGCGTGTTGGCTCCAAATTTGCAAATGAAAATGTTCGTCAAGTCAGCTCATTTAGTTCCGTGTAAGCCCAGTGGGAGCTGCTCTTGTTAACAGCAGTCGTGCATCCCTATTACTGTACGTCAGAAACGCTTCTCTTTATCCTCGGGTTTAAAATTATCTACTGCATAAACACGTAAATATAAGGTACAGCATGCATGACTCATTCTGGTGGAGATGAAACTCCCTCTTCACGAATGGAATATGCGATGGCAGCCCAGATACAGTTATAAAATGACAAGTAGAATAAAAAGTAATAACTTTCTCTCTCTAACAATGTAACTTTTTTGGAAGTGTCATATTTGAAACTGTCGCCCAGAGAAACATTTATCTTGGCAAGAAAAATACGCAGGACAGTTTTATATCCAAGCACTGTTTGAGACTTTTTTGCTTACGCTGAAAATTATAAAAAAAAGTCCATTATTATAATTTCTACATTTAAAAGCAAATTTACACCTTTCCGACATTATTAAATAATGTGATTCACTAAAAACTAACCAACGAAATGATACTTCAAAACATATATGATACACAAATATTGTTATGATGTTAATCATAAAACATCTGGAGCATACATTGTCATTTTTAGTTGTCGTTGGGCATTTCCCATTTTATGAGATCAAGTATTACGGAGAAAGAGTATGTATCCAATTAAGGCTCAAGAAGTATATCACTATATATAGTTGTCAGGTCTTGAGATCTTAAAAGAACTAGTAAGAAACAAACGAAAGAAAATGAAATAATTAAAATAAGCAAGTCTGCAAGTATAGTGTGTGAAAAGTTAAAGACGAGACATTTAGTACTTGATATAATCTTTTCAGAGAATTTTGTTATAATAATTACAATATAAATTAATTATATGACAAGAGTTTCTTGATGTAACTCAGTGAAAGATTCGCTCGTTTTATAATTACTTAAAAGTGTCTAATTCAAGTTTACACAAACTGACAATACATCTACTCCAACTTAGTTTCGAACAGGGGGAATTGAGGTGAGGCAGAGCGGGGCGGAGAGTATTGGGGCTTAGAGGAGAGAGGCGGGAAATATTGTGAAGAATTTTAGGAACGTCTTAATAACTGTTTATTGAGTCGGTTAAAACAAGGTTGAATTTTGAAGTATTAGCATAGTCAATGCGTACTTCCAACAATAAAGTGATCCACCTTGTAACTTTGGGCGTAATTTTTAATACACTGCATTATGGATTGTATCAAAAAGCTTTCTGATTGATACTCGTTTCTTCTAAAACCATTCTTAGCTGCTAGAAACCTGTGGTTATGTAGGGAGGAGAGGCTGGTGTAAAGTAAACGGTGGTCTGCACCGAAATTGACGGGGCATATGCAGCTTAGATCAAGGGTTGTATCATTTATTTATTTATAATGGCGCCTCAAGGTCAAGTACGAAAAAGGTAGTGGTAATGCAGTCTCCAATAGGCAGCTTCAACGTTACTACAGTGCTGACAAGTGCAGCTTAGTGCAACCATGTGCTTCCCAAGTGCTAGCCGCGCGTGTGTCAACACAGCTTAACTTGATCTTGAGATGCCATTAAAAATAAATCTAATACTACTTTTCCTAATAATTTCAAATAACGATTGATGCTTTGAAGCGCATCGAGTAGTATGATGTAGCAACAGAACTATTCGGGTTTAAAAGTTATAAACGTATGTTACCCAGATAGCTCCAACGCCGTTGCTTGCGCGCACATGTAACAATGAGGGAACGGGACATGCAGCAAAATTAATTCGGGCATTTATCGCTTTTAAAGACTTTAGATACTCGTTTTTTTCAGTTCACAAACGTCAATATTTTTCAGAACCCCCTTATCGGCCCAGGCGATTCAATTGGTAAATCAATGCACTGAATTTTATTTATTTATTAACAGTTAAACGCTGTGTACGAACGACTATGAGAGGAAATTGCAGTCTTTGTTAGGCGGGTAGGTCATGACGAAACTTTTTGTATAGAGATCCTGGATGCAGAGAGTTGAGAAACCGTCGTCATTTAATACCCTCTAGCCCAATCACTCCGCCAGGCAGCATTAAGGAGTTAAGGGAAATCATAGCAATTAACACAGTTTTGCTAGGATAATAATGGTTTAGGACATAGCGGTGGTTCCGAATACACTCATAATACCGCATATTTTGAACTCTCCTGATATAAGGGTGTAAAATACCAGAACCTGGGGCGCAAAGTATTACGCTACTGTCTTAAATGTAATCAACTAATTAATTCTAGCTTCAAGTCACAAATAGTTGCACTACTCTTTGGACTCTAATCTAGTTTCTTGTCTCAAAGGGCTGTGATTCTCTTTGGGATTTAATTTAGGAATTCTAGTTTCAAGTGGTAAAGTTTCGCTTTACATTTTTGACTGTAATCGAGGATTTCTAGTTTCAAGCGTCAAAGTATTGCGCTTCTCTTTGGGCACTAATTTAGGAATTCGAATTCAAGTGGCAAAATATTGCGTTATTCTCTGAGTTCTGCTATCGGAATTCTAGTTTTAAGTTCCAAAGGAATGCGTTATTCTTTGGACTGTAATCTTGGAATTCTAGTTTCAAGTGACAAAGGAATACGTTTCTCTCTGAACTATAATCTTGGAATTCTTAATTAAAGTGGCAAAGGAATGCCTTGCGCTCTGAACTGTAATCTTCGAAATCTAGATGAAAATGGAAAAGGAAAGCATTACTTTTTAGACTGTAATCTTGGAATTGTAGATTCAAATGGCAAAGGAATGCGTTGCTCACTGAAGTATAATCTTAGAAGTCTAGATTTAAGCTTAGACTCTGTCTCGTGGCTCAGAGCAAAGTCTCGCCTTTCACCACTGAGGTCCGGGTTCGATTCCCGTCGATTCTCATGTGAAATTTGTACCGACAAAACGAGTTCAGCTGCTCCACAGGGGCTAGTCCAGCCCCTGTGAGTGCCCTAAACCTTACCCCCTTCCTTATTCCTTCCCAATTCTGGCCGCTGGGTAGTGACGGAGATGCTACCTGGCGGCCCTCTTGACAACTACGAGACGAGACGCGACGAGACGCGACGAGACGAGACGAGCGCCCTGTTAAAAACTACGCGGAGGATTACTCCCGATCAACGCCCTTAGGGCTTTAGAGACGCGTTGCGTAAGGCAACAAGGAATGCGTTACTCTGTCGTCTTGGAATGGAGTTTCAAGTGGCTGGTGCGGCGTGCGCGTGCGCGTGCGCAGGGCGGAGGACGCGGCGGTGGAGGAGCTGCGCCTCAACGTGCTGCGCATCTCCATGGCGGACTACGAGCGCCACCACTACGACAAGGAGCGCCTGCGCGAGGCGGCGGTGCCGCTGGGCGAGCTGTCGGTGCCGCCCGCCGCCGACCTGGAGACGCTGCGCCGCGAGGTGGCGCGCCTCGCGCAGGAGGACGGCCGCCTCGCGCCCGACTGGTGCTTCCTCGACTGTGAGTAGCGCGCTCCGCCCCCCCTGCCCCCTGCCCCCCCCTCGAACCCCAGCGCTGCAGACCCTTCCGGTCATTCCAGGAAATGGGGGATGTGAATAAAAATAATCTATTACCTCTTTGTCAAGGTTTCAAAGCAATTGCTTCAAACAGTAGTGTGAGTGAATTAGTGAAGAACTGCTCGGGCAAGGAGCAATTGCTTACTTTTCTTTTGAATAAAATCGAGAATTTGCTTCAAGTCCAAGCATTTACTGAGAATTTTCGGAGCAACCTCTGTAGGTACTCCAGTAGGTGACTCAAATCGTATTGAATGGGTAGGAGAGAGGTTATATGACTGTTGTGAGCTTGCTGTGAGGTTCTAGATAGTGAGTGAACGATTGATGGAAGATTTCTTACTATATCGCCAACAATGCACGTCGACTGTACCATTTAACCCAACATGGTCGACAACATGAGGAACAAGCATGTGTCGCGTGGTAACGAGACAAGCAAAACGCAGGAATATCAGCCAATCGCAGCAGATAAGTCAATGAGCAATTACTCAGAGAGAGAGAAGTAAATTCTCAAAGCTCACAAAACTTTTTATTCATAAGAAAATAAGCAATTGCTTATGATAAGTAGTCGTTCCTACTTGTACTTCTCATGAGCAACATTGCTCTTAAGTACTTACTCATTGTTATTCTCATCGCCCAATGACAGGCTGAGTACCTCAAGGCAACCCTTTGGAGTGACACGATTCCAACTTTTTTTTGTGGTTTCGATTAAACTGGGGTCAAAATTTCACCCTCCCACTTATTTAGATATCTCTGTACTTGCTCTGTTGTAGTTTTTACAGTAGCTAATGGTTCCGAAAATTTGCAGCACAAGCATTTTCTTCTTGTAGCAGAAGTCAAATAGTAACAAAGCTTTTATTTTCTTCGATTTTATTCGATTTCTCCGATTTTCTTCATTTTCTTTGATTTCTTCAGTTTTCGAACGCAAGCTTGTCATTCCAAATGAGTCAAATTGTTGTAAATGCCGTGTCTATGATCGGGAAGCCCTAGGTTTGAGTCTCATTGGTGATGGATTTTCGGCGCAAGTTACGTATTCCTACGTCGAATTCAGTCACTGTCTTGAGAATTCTAGCAACCGGTTGCTATGAACGGTAGTCTTCCGTGGTTTCTCCAATATCAGGCTAAGCAGGACAAGCGGGCCATGGACCACGCGCGATGTTTCCTTCCTTGTTCCCTCCTCTCCCCTTATAAGCAACACATTAACACACTCAATCACAAGCTCACACACACAATTGCATGCACTTCACTAACAGTCACAAGTCAGGAGACCATTCTGGAGCTTAGAGTTTTTCTCGGCTTAGGTGGTGCCTCGCTGCGGAGGTACCTGAAGGGCATGAGACACGCAGAGCCTTCGCGAAGGTCTGATCGCATGTATAGGCTGAGGAGCAGCACAACCACCACCTTGTATAGAACATGCGTAAGGGACATGCACTGATTGCTGTGGATGTTAATTAATAAATTAAACATTTTTCATCATGAATTTAAAATTTTAACGGGACTGATGAAATTAAATATTTGATGCGCCATGAATCAATAAATACTCGCTAATCAATGGTGTTTAGTGTTTTAGTGTTTGCGAAGCTACTGATTCGACACCGGCAAAATTAGTTTTGGGGGCCTTTAGAAATCAAATTCATGTCTGACTGCCGATTTCGTCATTCCAGTCGAATGCCGAAGTAGCACCCTGAATCTGATCATCTTACTGATCATCATCATTCCCTACAATTACCTTCCTATCATCATCTCCTTCACATAATTATCTCCCCTAATTCAAACTGCGTGCCGTGTAACCCGCCTCGTCATATCCGGCTTACGCCGTTGAGAAAGAGGCCTCGTAAATCCCGCAAAACAGACGAGCTGACGCTCACCCTACGACATAGATTCGAGAAGATTCACTTCGGTTCTGACCGAGCCAATCATTTCTCGTTTTGATTCGCCTTACCCATATCCGTTCGGATTCCATTATATCACTTATTTTAGTTCGATTCTGTCTTGTTCATTCTCTTCAAATTTTAATACATCGAGCCGATCCGGTGTTATTGAATTCAACACCAAATGATCCATTTGACTCACTTCTCGTGTGATATTTTTTTTGTCGACTCAATTATATCCACTTCCGGCTGATTTGGTACTTCGACCACGGTGTAAGAGATATAGCTGGGTTCACTCCCGGTCTAAAACTGAAGCTAATGTGAGGCTAGTTCTCACAGTTCTCGCTATGTAAGCGCTGCGAACGACTTGGGCATTTTTGGGACAAGATGGTGATCCTTTGTAACCTCTGGTGGAAGCCACTAAATCGCGAGGACGCCATCATGAATGCCCAACTCGATCGTGCGCACCGAACGGATAAGCGAGCAACTATGAAAAATGTTGTCCAAAAGGCGACTAGTTGACACACCTATATATCTGCTTCGACTTAGCTAGTGTCGAACATCCCTCACCGTCGGGGCTTGAAGCCTAGTACCTCCCGTCTACGACGCTGCAACGTTGCCACTGAGCTTTCGCATCCGGTCCAAATATGCAGATGTCTCAATAAATGTTTAAAGTCATAGAGCATGTAGAGTGTGTGCGTAAAAGATAATAACTTTTTGCCAATGAATAAGTGTTGGGAAAATTTCAAATAACGAAATTACACTTGAGATATTTATCTTTTATTTATAAGCATCCCATCTTGTAATAGTGTTTGACGTTTACAAAATCGCATTGACTATCAGAACGTGATCTACCAAGTACCAATCCACAATGGGTTGCCTACAAAAGTACATGTCAAATGCGGAACTTTTTTTTGTGAAATTACCAACCCCATGTTCGTTGGCAAAAGTGATTATACTGAACTCTCCAACGCTATCGAAGTTTGTAACATTTACTCTTAGACATCCTTTGCTAATGCATGCAAATCACACCTGACCAGATAAGGTGACTCAGGGCCTCAACTGATGTCACTGCAGTGCCTCCGAGCCCCAACGATGGTAGGATTTTCGACTCTCGCCAGATATCTAGGTCGAATTCACCAGCTGCTTGGAGAAGAATTATAGCAGCTAGCAGCTCTGGTCGTTAGTTTTCCGTGGTTTTTCTGATCAATACCAGACGACTGCCGGAGTAGTACCCTAGAAACAGGCCTTTCCTTCCTCTTCCTTATTCTATCTTCACCCCTTACTTACACGCACTTACACGTATAAGCACTACACTTTCCTCCACGTCAGGAGACCTGTTGAGAGCTTGGAGCTTATCCCAGATGTGGTGGTGTCCCTCTTCTGTTGGAAGATACCTGGTTGGGGAAAATTTCGCAAGCTGTCGTGTAGGTCTCATCAGCCAGGGGGTGGATTCACGTTTTCTCCCGCGATAAACATCCATTATACTTACGGCACTAATGACCACATCAGTTGACGCTCCCGGAAACCCGTCATAATAAATGAAAGGCTGAAGTGAATTGACGGCGCGGGCGGCGGCGTGCGCTTGCGTGTGGCAGGCTGCACGGCGGAGCGCTTCTTCCGCGTGGACCGCGCGCAAGAGCACCTGCACTACGTGACGGACGTGGCGGCGGACCAGCTGTTCGTGCTGGACGCGGCGGAGGCGGCCACGGCCACCGCCACGCCCGCGGGCACCCCGGGCAGCGGCGGCTCGCGCGAGGACGACCCGGCGGCGCTGGCGGCGCAGGCGGCGCAGGCGGCGGCCGGCGACGCGCGCCCGCCCCTCCACCCCGGACTCCCCCGCGCCGCCGCAGACGCCGCTGGAGCGCGACGGCGGCGGCGGCGGCGAGGAGAACCACGCGCCCGAGGACGGCGAGGACGCGCCCGACCGGCGGCCCGACGCCGCGGACCCGTCCTCGCCGCCCCCGCTGCCCGCCAGGGAGCCCGTCAGGTAAGCCAGCCTGCACTTGCTCTGCTTTACTCCCGCAGGGGGGATCTCTCCGAGACCGTGTTTACACTGTATTTTTTAAGGTGGCTGCTCTTTGCTCAGAATGTAGGTGTTTGTCTGATTTTGATATTTTAGTAGCGCTTGTAAAAATACCAAACATTAATGACTGTGCCTTATTTACGCTTCATTGATAACAACTCCAAACGAGTAACATCCGAATAATGTATCACACTTCGTTTTTTCTCCCTGTTCGTTTAGCGCTTTACTCAGGCCGTACTTTATTACTTTTTTGACATTGGAATTTATTGTTAATCTTTCTTTCGCAGAAATGTTTCACAACGTATTGTTATGGAGCGTTTGAATAAGATCGGTGACTATATTGAACATCTCCAATGCGTTGGATGTGAAGAGATGTATCGCATTTTTATTTCAGTATCTTCGTCTTAGCTTTAAGAGAAGGTCTATCCAGGATTCGCAAAATTTCGTTGTTGTTTTTTCAGAAACATTACACTATTTCCTTAGCATTTTTATCTTATCAAGATGATACTTTAAAACTGATCCTGTAAGAAGTGCGACAACTTGCAGGAATTCAGCTTTTTACGTTATGAGAACGTCAAAGGTGTGTATTAATGAAAGCTAATCGTGAAAGCCAATCAAACCGTAGGTGTTTTAGAAATTCTAAATCATTATTTTTCATTTGTGTGATATGTGAAACACAAATTGATGGCTGGCGAATTTATCATCCTAACGTAACTGTCCTTGAAAATCATTAATCACAAAAAATATTCCTCCAATTGTCAACTATAGTTTGAAGAATATATTCATCATTTTTTCATAGTAGAAAGAAATAACTTGACGATTTCGGGACAAGTTTCGATGTTTTTGCTTATCAACTCTCACTTTTTACCTTACTGTTAGTCATAAATCACGCTACATATATAGCACTAATGAGTCATGCTCAACATTTGAATATACGTTGCAAATTATAGAAACAAACTTCGTCGTTTTTAGAACAAGAACGAGATTCTCGAACAAGAGTATTTTTTCTTGAAGCAACTAAACGTTTTAACGCGTGGATGGTTTCCAAATTAAAGTGCGTTTGCATGTACCCCCTTGTTCTGCATACGTCGCATGTCGCATGTTGCATGTCTGACCACAGCCTGCGTGAGCGCCTGTTCGGGTTGAACCAAGGATACGTCGTCGCCTACAGGTGAGTGCGACACCTCTTCCACCCCAGGATACGTCCTTCGTCTACGCAAATGTCGGGCTTGAGAAACGGGTAAATACCCCGAACACCAAAGTATAAATGTAGGTACAATATTATAATTCAAGAGATTTTATCAATTTTTCTTCATTATTGTTCCCGTTAATTAAGTTTATTCATTTTATTCACCGCTTGACTTTTTCCTAGCAGTACCAAGGGGACGGCCTCTGCTAACCGATGATTGGTTTTTAAAGATTTACATTTTTTGGAAAGACAAAATCATTGACAGTACTTATGATGTTATTTTTTCAAATTGTTCAATTTTTCGTGTTTGATTGAATTTGGGCGTCTGGGATGTCTTTAGGTGTGGGTAAAAAACTCGGGACTATTTACTTGAAAATTGAATATTCAGAAAACATTTTGGAAATATGAAAATTACTTTAAGTCTTAGTATAACATAGTTTAAATCAATGCTACACTGTGAAAATTTATAGGCGTTTATTTGGCGTAAAAAGTTGAAATAGGTTTTTTTAATATTAAATACACATAGTATCGCAAAAAGTATTTTTTTTTCATGTGTAAATAAAAATATGTTTTGTTTAAATTACAAATATATATTCATATTCAATTTATTAATTTTGCAAAATTGTCTAATACTTCAATAGAATCAAAAATTAAGCTGTAGTTCCGGATGACTAATTGATCATTTTTGAACACGCCAACTGCAATGGTTTTTAGTCGCGTTGTGTAGTGAATGTTTTTGTGCCTGGCGGAGGCGGTGCTTCGCGCCCGCTGGATGGAGGGCTCCGTCCCCCTTGGTGCGTCGTGGGACCATTTTACCTGGGTACTGCTAGACATTCATGCAATTAGCTTAGATCTGTATTCCACCTCACGTTTTGAACTTTGATGCGCGGTTTTTAGAGTTTTGTGCTACAAATGTTCCTTTAATAATCGGATACCATGTCCATTAGTTGTTTCCTTTCCAGAACAGTCTCTAAACACCAAAAAGTACATCTATCGCTTCCATTTGTTTAAGCTAATCGTACGGTCATTTTGTGTTAAGATCCTTTAAACGTATATTTACTACATATTTAAATACAAATACAATTCACGTCGATTGAAAATGATTTTTCAGATGACACGATGATTAAAATACATCAAGATTTTACAAAACTGTGTTTTAATTAACTTTTTGCCTACGGAAAAAATCTTGTACTTCGATACTAAATTACAAAATAGTGAATTTATTTATGTTTATTACCTTCCCGCCTTTACTAATGCAGAGAAGACTATTAGAAGAGGAAAACTATTAAATCATGCTTTTAAACGGCGATTTTTATTTGAATTGCTTCCTCAATTCCTTACGATATTATACATGTAGTTATTTTGAAATAATGGGAGAGAGTTAGCAACATAACAACAAGCGTCTCAAATATAATGTAGTTTATGACCAGCCATAGTGATCGTTACGAAAACAGGCGTAATTCCAAAGTAACGATACCGATTTATATTCACTGTAATGTGTTTATCCTACTAACAAATGACTATTTCACGATACTCAGAGTTTACTTTAGGAAGACAAATTGCATGGGCAGAAAATTCATCAATGTGTGAACATCTGTCAAGAAGTTGTTTGCTTTGCATTTTTTAAAAATAGTTAGTCCATTTTCTCTCAAAACGTTGTGAATCAAAACTTACTCAAGTACATTATGTTCTTTGTCTTTGAAGAGGTTTGTTCAATCCACCTCGTCCAAGTAAGAGTTATTCGAAAATACTATCAATTTAACATAACTTTATATGAAATACAAATCATTCGTTTTGCTTTTAGCACGTGAGCCGCGTAGCCAGTGAATCAACCAAACGCGGTGGATGCAAACACGTGAATTAAGTCTCTTTGAAATTAACCCACCCGCTGACACATTGGACGTCGGTCGTCTGTGCATTAATCTGCGCGCCAGCGGACATTTCGCCACCCTCGGATCGATCCCCATTCGCCCCCTCGAAATGGCTCGGCCAACGGGGTTAGCCACGCTGTTGATTTCACAGTATCAGCTTCGAGTGGAGTTCAGCTGGTACAGCCAGCGTTGGGGTTTTTCCATTGTTCTCACGTATCATTGCGACCTGGTTCGTGACTAGGATGAGAGGGCTTGGAGTTTGCACGTTTCATTTGAAATTTACACTTCGTACGTAGTGCAGTGAAGTAAACAGAATAAAAGCAACTGGAGTATTTAAATTTAATTGTATTATATTTTTGCTAAACTTTATACTGATTGTTGCTAAATGTAAAATATAGACCTTCAAGATGTCATAGAGCAGGGCGCAGATGCTATTTGAACGCGAAAGCGACGAAGAAATTTTCAACACTTTTCTCTGATGATTCTTATTTTTTAGTGTAATTACTATTCTTAATTTTTTCTTTGAATAAATTTCAAATAATAAACATGGCGCAGATTTTTCTAAGAATTTGTTGTTAAGTTATTTTAGTTGTTGTCTGAGTTTTGCAATCTAATAGTAAACGTAAAACCTATGGTTAACAAAAAAAATCAACAAAGTTTCATATTTTAAAATATATTTAAAATTTCATATTTTTAATGTATACACACACACACACACACACACACACACACACACACACACACACACACAGCATATATATATATATATATATATATATATATATATAATCCGGTTTTCGACAAGGTTTTACACATGTTTCCGATTTTCCTAACAATTACACAATAACGATTATAATACAATTTAATACACAATTTTTAACAGTTTAATAAATTAATTTCTTCCATTATTCTTTGCTATAACTATCGTGTTCGTTTATTCCTTTCTGTTTCAATAATTTTATAATTCATATTTCCATGATACAGTTCGTCTACCTCGTTTTCCATTTTCCAAATGGGTTCCCAATAAAATAGTAATTTGGTACTCTCTAATCTTCCATCCTTTTTATATGGTTCAAACCAGGTTAGTAGTTTTTATTTACATAATCTATACTAAAATGTGAATATTCATATTTTTCTGATAATTTCATTTCTAATTTGGTCCCTTTTAAAATTCGTGCCGTTCTTCGCCAATTCGTTTTCTTAATTATTTTCTTTACCAGTAATTTTCCTCCCAACTGTGCATTTAACGAC
>JAHLJT010002406.1:148455400-148531427 GCA_031308135.1 Acheta domesticus
TTCTGAAAAGAACAAACGAATGCCTCACCAGCCGGGATAAAATCCAGCCGACAAAGCCCCAGCAGGGACAAACTCTAATCTCCCGACAAGTGAGTAGTGCATATAAGTGTAAGTATGGGGTGAGGGTAGGACAAGGAAGTTGAAGGAAAGATCCCGCGCGTTCTGTGACCCGTTTGTTAGGTGTTTCCAGCATTTGCCTGATGTTGATCGGGAAATCACGCGAAACTGATTAGTACAGCCGGTTACTAGAAATGTTTCTTCTCCAGATGGCGTGTGAATTCCACCTCTAGGGAATGTTGAAAATCCTGCCCTCGTGTGCACTCAAATCCTAGAAACTCCCAGTCAGAGGCACTTCAGTAACATCAATTGATGTCTTGCAACACCTAAGCCGGTATCAGTGAGAATAAATACCAATTACGAGCATATAAATATTATTTAAAATTAAATAAATTATTTTTTCTTATAATTGCTTATGGTTTGAAACAAAAATATTACTTATGGTTTGCTGAGGCTGAGGGGGCTACGAGCGTGTACCGACTCAGTTCTTCGGTCCGAAGGAGTCGCGCCTGGCGCATGGGTATTTGTCCCTTGTCTCTCACGTGTGTTGTCGCGGACAAAGTTATTGTATAGTACTACCTAGATACGCATGTAGCGCTAGTGTAGCGTTACAAATTGAAGGCTGTGCTCTGCGCCATAATTATAGGCCACTAGTTCCCTGAGAGGTGCTGAGAGTCGTGTTGTGTGTACGTAGATGATGAAAGTTGTAATTCCCATGTAAATTATTATTTTGTAGTGCTTTTTCTTCCAGTACAAAGACTATTGTTTATGCATCAATAAAATATATATTGAGAGCTTCTTGGTTCTATGACCTGAAACCCAAAATGAAGCAGCATTAGTATTATCAGAAACAAACTTTCAAAAACCCAAATGATAAAACCAAGAGGTGTTTTATTTAGTAACATGTAAGTATTTTTCACCTAATTGAAACTTACTCATTAGAGACAGGTTTTGAACAGATGCTACATCTCTGTTTCCTACTTCTTTCCCAAGGGTACAAATGGCATCATTTTTTGCATTGTTATAATTTTTTGTGTTGTATAATCTGCTTCTTTCCGAATAACATGTGCGATTGACAGACTACATTTATTATTCAATCCTGTTTGACTTACATTTTCCTTCCATTTTTTACATTTTCTGTACGTACCAAATCCTTTTCAATATGAACAATAAGTAATCATATGATCTCATGTTTTCTAACATTCAGTCAGGCTCAGCAACACATCTGTCACTGTGCAGTTTACCAGCAAAACCTGGACCTCTCACTACTTCACAAACTCACTCTCCTGACTCTCGGCTACATTACTAACTCGCAGCAACTCTGTCAACGAAGGCGTCGTTCGCATGGCACACACGTGTCAGATAACATCCCGACGAAAAGACGTTGCAAAACCCGATATTCTTCTGCCCCTTGGCCAAGAAGTAGTCATTAAGTAATCGACGAAACAAAACTAGAAAATGCAATATTACATGCAGATTAAGCGACCTGTGTTCAATGGACTCCGCTTGCCCGCTTATGGCTGAAATCAGATAAAGATTTTTTATTTATTATTCAGTAACGCTTTCGTAAAATTATTGCCAGTACATTTATAAAATACCGTAGCAAACAAAGTCACAAAAAACTATCGTAACATCTTCAACATTGTTTACATAAAATATTGAAAATTTTGCTTCTGGGTTACAACGGACCCTGGTTGCCCGGTTCATGTAACTTCCTCTTACATTTTTACTGCTTTTTGCTGATACCTTCATTGGAAATGTAAGGAAATATATTAAAACGTGGGTAATAACCCTAAATTATCTGAAACGTCTTAAAGTGAGTATAGTGAAAGAGAAAATTGACCGTAAAATTGTTTCCTACATAACACTGAAGCAAACATCGTTTGAATTCCAAAGAATGAAAACATTTGCATGACTTTAAAGAACAGGAACCTTCTGACATAAAATATATCCTAATATTCATTGTCAGAGCTGTTTAAATAGGTCTTTGAACTGCAAGTAGAGCGCGACAGAACGTAAACACTTTGTTGTCATTCTGAATCCCATTGGTTCTGTTTTCGTAAATTTCTCCGTATACATCCTCACGTAATAAATGTAACGAAAATAAAACAACGAAGGTTGTTCGTTTACCCGGCTATTGTTTTCATTTGCCCGGCTATTCCTCAGTGTTATAAAACATGCTATTTCTTTTATTACTTACTAGTGATAAAATCTGAAAATAACTAAAACCCAAAAATGTGGATCTCTACAGAATTTATAGTTTGAAAGTAGGTCTCGCCCATAAAAAGGTTGACGAAAGGTCTGGGGGGACGCGGTAGGTTTGTAGGGTGTACGTAAACTTCCTATGGAGGATTTTAAGAAGAAATTAACTACTTAACTGAAAAGTCCAAGCGTACTCTGGATTTTCAAGATACAAGATCAGAACAATTTCATGATTTTGTTGAAATGTTTTTTTAAAGATAAATATCTTCTTAGATCTTGGAAATTAGATAATTTAGTATGTTAATTTAAAACAATATACCCAGTAGGTTGCCTTGAATGTTATACAAATAGCTAAATATGAATGTGATTCCACATATACAATGATAGTGTTCTCTTCAAAAAACTTAAAACTAAATTCACGTTTTCAACGAAGCTGTATTCTAAACAAAAACTAGCTTGGCATCACTAAATAAATAATTCCAATATTTCAAACATGATGCATCATTATGAAAATTTCCCACTTTGAAAATCATTGTTTTAAAAATGAAAATAGCTTCGAAATGGAACCCAAAGTCGAAAGTATCTGAACACGTGCTGTGGAGTGGAAGCGTTCCCACCAAAATGTAACAGATCGCCAATTTTGTTGATTACGGCATACAAAACATAAGCTGTGCCCTTTTCAAATTAGAAAATCAATTTTTAAGTGCACAGGACACGTCGTGTTCGAGTTATATACGATAGTAACGTATGTTGTTGCGTAATGTGTGTTGCGGATTGTATGTGCGCCATTATAATCTGAAAACTACCTTTTCGTTTTAAACCTCTTTGATAAAGGGCTGGGAATAATTAATTATCAAGTACTATACAAGCATTGAGGGAGGGTGTCGATATTTTATTATTTATGGTACAAAAAGTCTATCCCTCCTTAGCGCGGTATGTATAAAGGGGGGATAGAGTCTAGAGGGTCCAACACCAATACTAACGAAGACGCTGCAAGGAGATGAATCATTTTTGTGGACGAGCACGTCCTTTACTGCTCAATATATGTATTTGTTTCAGGAAATATTAAAACCCAGCTAAAAATGGAAAATTCAGTCGGGTTTTTCACTTATCTTTCAGTCAACTTTAAGAGGTTCACTTTTAAATACTTTCACAACCCGTGGGCTACAATGTAGTAATTTGTAACATTTTGTGATATCATGTCCATAAGACATACAATTCAAATATGCTAGACTCACGAGGCGTTTGCAAGTACTTGTAATTAAAGCGTTCCTTGCCATCACCTGCTGCACCCTCTCTCCCGGCCTCTGCCCTCCGTCCCAAGCTGTGAGAATCGATCGTTGGAGGCTGGCTCTCTCTACCCCTTACCTACTATTTTTCACCTCATACCAACCTCAGCTCGTGTATCAGGGCTACCACTCTACTAATAGCAATATCAAAGGATAATCTCTTTGCCTCGGAGCAAAGAAGACTTATAGGCACTTAAACCACCAAGCACGGTCTCTAAGCACCGTACATATGTAGGTTAGAATACGTACGATGGAATACGTACACACATTTATAAGTTAGTGGAGTAGTTAGACACATTTATAAGTCGTGAAATACTAATAAGAAAATGTACCAAAAGAAGTAACAGAAAAATGTATTTATATTGCATCGTACACTTTCTAGAAAACAGTCCATTTTTATTGTAATTTGCAATATTGAAGTAATATGAAGTGCGTTATAATGTTCAGTCCTTTCATAAATCCATATACAATCTTTCAGAACTAAGCCTTTAACGTACAGACAAAATTCCAATTGCGGAATCAAGTTGTCAATACAATCCATTACCGCGCACGACAACTAGCAAGATTGTATAGGAACGAGAAATGAACGATGTGGAAGCCTCAACGTACGTCTGCGCTGCAGCCGCTGCCGAGGTCGCTCGCGATCTCACCGACAGTAACCGACTAACACAGTTCTGTACTAATGAATCGGGAATGTACAAACTGCACTTCTGCCAACTGGCAAAATCGCAGCCGATTGCGGAGCCGCCCGCGATATAGGTTGTAGTAATTCGCACCCCAGCTCCATCAACTCAACAAATTTGCCTTTTTGGTATTTTGTATACACAAAAAGTAGATTATCTCATCGGCGAATCTTACAAGTAGCTCCCCTATTTACTGTAAGAACAACTTTTGGGCAATATAAATCATGGGGAAGTTGCTGTGTGTTAAAGAAGTGTTTATTAGTAATACGACGTAAGAAATATTTCTTAATTTAATTGAGACGAATATGATAAATACAAATATGCCGCTTGCAAAATTAAAATTAATAATATGGATGAGAGCTACACCAGAACGACATACTTGCCCTATCCCAATTTGCCTAATTTTTATTACTAAGAAAACCGAATTTGATTTATGGATCAATTACCTCGTTAAAGCCAAGCGCCCAAGATTTATGTCCTCCTAAAATTAGTTTATTTTGCACTATTTGCGAATTCGATTCCCTCAATATACAGAGACATAAATACATGCAAGGTTTGGAATTTCTGAGTGCCAGATAGAAATTGTAATGAAATTTGCAAATCATCTTAAAGTGAAATGGAAGATGTGTTATTAGTCGATGATTCAGTCCATTAAATTTCTTAGGCGTTATACCTAGCCGTTTTTACGATTAACATGACCGGCAAAATGACAAAACTTCTAAGAATTTCCAACCGCCTTGTTGCCTTTTTGCGTATCTCGTCAAAAGAAGCGTGGTAAATTCGAATATACAATTCCGATTTTTTTTCGAAGATACAGAGAGTGTGCCGGAAATGGAATCAGCACCACTTTATTTACCATTACATGTGTGAAAATTTTAAAGATAACATTTCGAGAATTGCGAGCAGTTTTCAAGAAAATAATTGTTTAAAATTTAACTAATGATGCTACGGCAGCGCGTGCTTTATTTCTTTCTTTCTAATTGTTCCTGCTAGTACATAAATACGCATAAGAATTCACGTTCTCAGAGTTAACTCGCCGTCAGCCATGCCATTATTGTAGACAAGCGCTATAAGGTTCGAAATCGGGTCGACGCGTAAAAAATGTAATTGTCTCAACGCAATATTTCTAACACAGTTTTTGCAATTTTCGAAAATACGGAGAATTTATTGAAAATGGGACTAGTGCCATATTTTTTACTGTCCCTTGATACATACAAAGAGACAATTTTAAAGAAAAATTTGAAGCGGTTTTTGAGAAAACATGTTTAAATTGCTTAATTTTCGCCCATGATTATACGAAAACTACTCATATTTTCGATTAATGAACATGACTTTATTTCAAGATCTCTCTTTAAATAACAGATTCCATTAAGGAAAACCTCTCTATCTCCAATATTATAGGAAGGCGCCAAAAAAATTGAACTTTCGCTGTCGAAATATCTCCGATTTCAACGAGAATGAGACCTGCACCGTTCTCTTAAGCGTACTTTACGCTATCCGAAGTCAAAGTTTAATCAAAAAATTTGGAAAGTCTCAAAAACCAAAAAGTCTGGTTGAAATTCCCAAAGTTCGTTCATATTGATCGGGGAATATCAATTGGGGAGAAAATCGGCTGAAAGGTTTAGACGTTAGTGTTGACCACAGACGGACGAACAGACATTTTTCCGTCAATAGATTTTTCGGTATGAAGGACCCACAAAACATATTCTGGCTACGCAACGTGTTATGGGAAGTAATTTACTTTATATAGGGACAAGATTTATCCACTTTTTCGTTACCCAATAACATTTTTGGCGAAAATTTGCCGTTTTTTCCTGCAGCATTACAATACATTCTCTGTACTGAGTAAGCAGAAGTGAGAAAGTAAAAAAGACTAATTAACTGAAAAATCGATTGTGCAAATGAAATATTCGTGACTCTCACTGTTTAATTATAAAAAAAAGTGTAGGGTAGGAGTTAACTCACCCTAAACAATTTCATATGCCTGAGTTTTTCTAAGTATTGAATGTTGACTCCCTTATAATTACTTTTAATACCTACCAAAATGAGCAAACGGTTTATGTCATCAAAGCACACTTTTAGGTCCACGTCAATTCGAATAATTTGAAATTTACACACATTGTATTACTATACGAACTTTAATATTCTTAATGAAATCTGACACCAATTTCACAATTTAACAATGATTTAAGAAGCCGTGAACTTTAAAATGGCAAATGACGCTACGCTGTAGTCAAATACTATCAAAGATGAATTCCACTCACCTCCGAAACGAGTTTTCAAACATTCGGCTATTGTGGAATTGGAAAGCAGTGAACTGGAAAGAGATATGCAGTTGTACGCGCGATTGCACTCTTTGCTGTTGGTTGAGGGCTATGCGGCAATGCAATGCATGTTTTGATTGCTCGCATAGTAAACGTGTGCGTGGCACAACAGACGTGGTGCATTTGCGTGCCTTTTTTCTCGGTCACTGTTACGATTGTGAGGTAAGAACCTTGCTCCAATAAGTAATATCGTTTTTGTAGAATTATGGAAAGCTTAACCATGTCTAAAACAATTTCTGGCAAACAACGTCGGAACAAATTGTAATAATGCATGCTTCCCCCATGCAGAACTTGAGGATACGTTACACTTCTCCCCATAGTACGCCGCATACAGGTTTTAACAGATTTTTGACGTTGAATAACACATTCTTAACATGTTTTTATTTATTTTATTTTTAATTAATTTCTATAGCGTGTGTAGATTAAATGCGCTAATTAACCCTAATTAAATGCTTAATGCTTTTAGTTATCCTGGCTGTATAATAATGATCGTTTACCTCTGACTACTTTTACTTTCCCGTATACATACATATATACTACGTAATATACGTAGTATAGGGAATGTTATGTAATGCAGCGGAAAATAGATTTAGGGGTTTCAACGAAAATACACATTTCGGGGTCCCCTGATACCGACAAATTGTTGCTTTTTTCCCAAAACGTCCGTCTGTTCATCTGTCCGTCTGTTCGTCTGTGAACACTACTTGCGCCTAAGCTATGCGCAGGAGTTTTTTCCAAATTGAAGAAACCCCTGTCCATCTGGCACGAGTTGAAACTTTGAGATTTTGGAAAACGGTACAATTTTCTTGTAAGAATAGAGTAAAATACACTTATAAAGGTCCTTTTCTCACGGTTAACTCCGAATTTTTGAAAATTGCAAAAGTTTGATTTTTTTCGTGGTCTTCCCATTACTACGGAATTGGAGAGAGAGAGGTATTTTCATCAAATTTTTTTTCTCCGAAGTCCTTTCATTAAGGTCATCTACATTAAAAAAAATTTAGTCGTTTTCGCGCAGTATTGCGTGCAATACGTGCAATTTAAAAAAAATGCAAAAACAAGCTTTTCTCTAAAAGGCTTCAAATTTTTTCTTCAAACTTTTGGTAGGGATAGTGATAATATACTCTATGAGATGACATAAACGCTATATTGCTCTATTTTTTTCAGAAATTGAGTAATTTGTGTACTTTTTTAAAAAGTGTAATTTTTTTGCTTGCCTCTCTCGTCGTTTTGTTTACGTTATTATATTATATATGGCGATTTGTTTACGTTGTTATATTAATGAGTACATGTGCTTTGAATAATGTCATAAAGTTTCCGGAAAACGCAACCGTTTTCTTTGAAAACTGAGTCAAAATTCCGCATTTTCAGAAACGCTCAATCGCCATTTTCTCATGAATGGCTGCAAAGTTTTTCTTCAAACTTGTCGAACTGGTAGTGCTATTTGCAATCTTTAATATGGTGTAAAATTCATTTTGAAGTATTGTTTTGTTTTTTGAAAAATTACACAAAGGTAATTTTTTTGAAAGATCTCTCATATCTTTAATATGCACATTACCAGTAATTTGTAAACATTATTATATTTGTGAGTGTAAGTGTTTTAAATAATTTCAAATAAAGTTTTTCGAAAACTCAAAAATTGTCTGTGAAAAAGAGCTTTAAATTTCGCATTTTTTAGTATCGTTTAAACGACATTTTCTTAAAAACAGCTACAAATTTGAAAAGAAAATTGCTATTTAGGACGAGATTTTTGTGTTTTTTTTTAATTTTCTATAAATAATATTTGCATTCTTCCATTAGGAAACCGAAAAATTAATAAAATGTCAAAAAATGTACTTTGGATGGCGATAGATGATAGCTGTCAAGAGTAGTGGCAAGTCGGAAAAGCTAGCTGAGACCAAACGAAAAAGAAAACTGATACAGGAAAGTCTTTGCCATTCTGTAACACCATTAGTTTTGATTTTTGGAGTACTCTATAGTAAGCTTGAATAAAATTTTCAAAATTTTCACAAAAATTCCTCCAAAGGGTCCCCCCCGATAAGAAGGTAAAAAGTTTCCCCTCAACCAAATTACATATGAGTGGTTACACTATAATTCTAACATAAAAATAATATTTTTGAAAGGTTTCTTAGCCTCCGTCCTACCACCCACACCCCTATACAGCCAAAAACGTGTTTTTTTAATTTCAATTTTTTTCGACAACTGAACACTATTTTATCAGACTGAAAAAAATATGATAAATAAGAACACAACTTGGACTATCAGAAAAATATTTTTCAATATTTTCTCAGGCCCAAATTCGAACACAAAAAAATATTTTCGAAAAAAATATCAAGAAATATTTTTTACTGTGTCTTAGAAGCCTGGAACAGGCTCGAAAACAATACCAAAGGTTTCTCTTCAAACACAAATTGTTGTGTATTTTTTTCAGATTTTTCCAATTACTGGGCTGCAGTTAAAAAAATAAAAACCATTTTCCCGCCTTTAAAACACCTGGACTTTCAATATACTTCGAAACTGACTGCAACGGTTCTCTGCATTTATTTTAGTGTTTATTATACATTTGTATACATTGCTGTATCACCCAATAAAATTTTGATTTTGGAATATACTTACGAAGTATCATTTTTAAAGCTTTCTAATCCTTTGTATGAGAGTATCATACGCTAAGGAAAGATAATAGTGTTTGGCAGTTTATTAAATAATAATCCCGTCATATTTGAGGGATAATTGGGGGACATGTGGAAAAATGAAGGGGAAGAGGTTAGACCCAGATTTACAAGAACTGTTTTACTTGTCTTAGAACACAGACACTGGCACGAAAATAATCTTAAATCTTCATCTCAGAATGCTTGTGAATTTTTTCATATTTTTTTAATAGCTGGGTCATAGTTTTAAAAAAAATACATTTGTATTCAACCACTTGGCAGTTCGGCAGTTGCCGCGTCCTAAGCACGTGCGACCTTGCTTGAGGGGGATGGCCACAGAATAGCAGCTAAAACGTTGACAACTGAGCCTAGAACGCGGCGCCTCCCGGACAGATAAATAGTAACGCATTGGTTGCGGAAGCCTGTGGTCTCACGTCTGTAGATTGTTTCAGACTAGAGAAAAAGTTGTCTTTTCCTTTACGTAAGTATTTGTTCTTGAATACGTATAATTGAAAATTGAAGATTGATTAAATGTAGGACCCAACTGCAAACGCTCATCCCCCGAAAATTAGTTTACGGCATTATAGACCCGGTACTGTGCGAGAGAATTCATTCCAATATTTCTGAGCATTGAGATAAAAATTCGCAGAAAATAAAATAGTCCCGTTAATTTTATCGTGAAAGGTAATTTCAGTATTTTCCTTCAATTTAATTTTACATTGATATCGGCTTCTCTTTTCTGTCCATCTGTGCTACGGAAAAGGCGCACCCAAAAGAACTAATATGGAAAATTGTAAAATGGGATGATCATGAAAGTGGTATTTTGAAAAATACATCCCAACAACATAATCGGGGCCTAATCTGTTCCCCTTCTCTTCCCCGCTGTCCCCCATCTATCCTGCACACGAAATGTCCCTTATCATTTCCCCATTTGTCATCTACCCGTCCCCCAAAACATGTGTGTTAGAATTTACTTGTTTTCAAAAAAAAGGCGTGTCCCCATGAGACAAGCAAACCTGGTTTAAAAGGCCTAGGAAGCATTGCTTCCGAGTTATTTACCATTATAATGTGTGTTGCAATAATCTTTTTTTGTATGTCATAATCTGCAAACTTCTTTTTGTTCTTCTAAAATCTGTTTGATGTAGGATGGGGTGTAATTCTTTATCCACCAGTATCACACTTACAAGGTCTTGTGTCGATTGTTTCTTATAAATTGCCAAAACTATCGTCTTTCCGTAGCATACGATTACTTATGCAAACGATTAGAAAGCTTTAAAAATGATACTTCGTAAGTATATTCCAAAATCAAAATTTTATTGGGTGATACAGCAATGTATACAAATGTATAATAAACACTAAAATAAATGCAGAGAACCGTTGAAGTCAGTTTCAAAGTATATTGAAAGTCCAGGTGTTTTAAAGGCGGGAAATGGTTTTTATTTTTTCAACTGCAGCCCAGTAATTGGAAAAATCTGAAAAAAATACACAACAATTTGTGTGTGAAGAGAAACCTTTGATATTTTTTTCGAGCCTGTTTCAGGCTTCTAAGACGCAGTAAAAAATATTTCTTGATTTTTTTTCGAAAATATTTTTTTGTGTTCGAATTTTGGCCTGAGAAAATATTGAAAAATATTTTTCTGATAGTCCAAGTTGTGTTCTTATTTATCATATTTTTTTCAGTCTGATAAAATAGTGTTCAGTTGTCGAAAAAAATTGAAATTAAAAAAACACGTTTTTGGCTGTATAGGGGTGTGGGTGGTAGGACGGAGGCTAAGAAACCTTTCAAAAATATTATTTTTATGTTAGAATTATAGTGTAACCACTCATATGTAATTTGGTTGAGGGGAACTTTTTACCATCTTATCGGGGGGGACCCTTTGTTTATTAAACTTTATCGAAGAGCATAAAGGGCGCTGAAGAGAATGGTACAGGTCTCAGTTTCGCAAAAACTTTTGATTTTTGGAAACCTTTTCAACTTTTTGGAATCAAATTTTTTCGGGGTCTCCTTACAACTACAATAATGAAGATAGAGATTTTTTGCTGAATGAAATCTGTTATTTCAAGATCTGTCTTTAAAGAAGGGATACAATTATTTGAATATATGAGTAGCTGTCACGCAATTTTGTGTGAAATAAAAGCAATTTTCAAAGAATTATTTTCTCAAAAATAGCTTCAATTTTCTTCTTTAAATTTTCTCTTCAATGTATGAAAATAACGGTAAACAATAAGTGTTAGTCTCATTTCTGGCGAATTCTATATTTTTGAAAATTACAAAATGTAAACACTTTAACACTATAAAATTGAAGATAGATATTCGTGCCTTAAACAACATCTGTTCTAAAAAATCAGGTCTTAAAAATTCTCATGTAACTTCTTTTGAAAAAAGTAGTTTTTGCGTAATTGGTACTTGAAATTAATTCAATTTATAAAAAAACTGTTTCTCAAAAACAGCTCCAAATTTTTTCTTCAAATTTCCACAGATAGAATAAAGAACGTTTAAAATAAAGGTGTAGTTTTAATTTTCATTGAACTCTCAGAGTTTCGGAAATTACAAATTTAAATATATTGTGAGAGAGTAGCTGCTGTTGGAGTAAAACTAGTTAAATAAATGTGCGTTTCCACACACAATCCGACCAAACATTCCACAATAACAAAAAAAAAAAATAGATGTTGTAGACAAAGCGTTTGGAACGTGTCCGTACACTAAACAGTAGCATCTTGACCCCGAAGACGAAGTAATACCTTCCCACAAAGATTAACAATAGCGTTATGAACTCTGTCACTTTCGGCCTTAGCAGGTAACGAGTAACGAAACAAAGGATATTAAGAATTTAATAGCGGCGCGCAGCTCGTGTCCATAAGGGAATCACAAAGCCGAAGCCAGGGATGAGTGCGTGGCGGCGCTTTAACCTGACTGCGAGAGGGGCTTAGGAAAGATTTATGCGGGCGTGCGCGCCGTTATTATACTCGTAACGTTTCATAGGCAAGGCGCTGCCGGCAACAAAGGCGCCGACGCCATTGCCCGGGCGATGTCGGCAGGGGGGGGGGGGTTGTCCCGAGGGAAGGTGTCGAATTCCCGTCGCGGGCTGCAGGCAGGCGACGAGGACGGGGGCGTCGGTAGGCAGGTTGTAGGAGGCAGCTGCATTAGTGATGGATAAAACCGGGAAGTTCTTGCAATTGTGTTTTTGTTAATTATTACTTATTTGTCAGAAATTATAATTTTATATCATTAATAATAATTTTGTTAGTTATTTCTCAGAAATGATATTTTTATATTAATTATTTTAGTTATTTGTCAGAAACTTGTAATCAGTAGTTTCATTGCACGACATTGAATCTGAAAAAATTATTGTTTGGCATTTAATGCAAATTTGCCACATTTTACAGACTTAGGGCAAAATGTACTTATTTGCATATAATGCGTAATATACGTTTTAGTAAAATTATAGACAGAGTTTCTTCTTTGTTCAAAGAGGCGTGTAGAAAAAATCTGTAGATGATTCACAGCTAGGGCTGGCAAAGAGAAGATTTGTTGAGTAAATATGGATTGAGTAAATTACAAGGTGGAAAGACAATTATCAAATGAAAAACTACATTTTCTCGGTACCTATGTTTCAGAGACGTATTTAGCACAACTGTGTCCAAATACAAATACTCTTATAATACCATGTAACAAGGTATTTTTCGAAATACAAGACAACAGTATCAGGGAGATCTTTTTACTTTCTCTAGAAGGTGATTACCGTCAAAAAACATTTGTAATCAAATGCTCAATATTTTAATATTTTCCGAGTGCATTTCAACACTCGTGTGGCATATTGCTGGTATATTTTAAAGCTAAAAGCTTGCATAAACTTCTCAGCTCTAGTGATGACATTGGGGAAGGAGTGATGTGGCTCAGGTTGTGGATGAATTCGCAATATGTGACGGTCGCTGAGGAGCTGCTGGTGGAATGGCGCGAATAGATAGCTGCTGGTTGAATGGGGCGCAACACTGGAAGCAGTAGTACGCAAAAACAGTTCGTAGAACATCCATTGAACGGTGAAGGAGAAGGAAGGCAGGTCGAAACGACGGAAGGGCGAAGTAGGGGTAATGGTCATTGAGTTAGTGAGACACTGACATGAAGGGAGTTGAATGTTGAGACGACAGTGGCAGGATGGGGCAATGGAATGGTTGGGACGTCGGAAGGGAGGAGGCTCAAAGGTGAGGGAGCATCTAAACCTTTCAATATTCACTTTTAAAATTCCGAATTTGTTTCCTCTCGTGTGTTCCTTAACTTTAAAATAAGCGATGGCCCTTATTTTCCACCTCAAGATGGAAAGTCCGTTGCCATGAAATTGTAATATTTAACGACGTGTTGGTTTCTTCATTTCTTCATCTAAAGTAGTGACGTATTGATGAAGGCATTCTCGTAAATCAGTCGAAACGTTTTAATGTTATTTTCCGAAGAACGAAACACACACGTATCATTCAAATGTCTCCATATACACTTAAAACCATTTCTTAATTAAGTAATGCTGCTACAACATCACATACTTTCTCGCATTATTGGAAATGGATACGTAATATTGAAGTGTTGGAATTTCTACCATACAAAAAACTCAGTTATAATCTGAAAAAGTGAAATTGAACCAATTCAAACTAAGCACCTGTGGTGCATACCTGAGTTTTGAAGCAAATAAAACAGAAAAGCAAGAATAATTTTACTCAAGCCTGCTTTGGTTACATTGAACTGAGCTTTCAATATCTGAATACCATAATCAGCGATCAAATCTTCCTGAAGTAAAGAAGTATGTTTGTTAGTTCTAAATTTAAATATGTTACCTTCCTTCAATCTATTTCCTTTCATAAAAATATTATCTGCGTTATACAATCACAACAACCGAAAACATTGACACGAAAGCAAAGAATTTTGAAAACACTACTAATTTGCGAAATGATAACGCGTTAAACGAAGCGCGCGAAAGTCGAATTAAGAATTTGGAACTTGTTTACAATTTTCGAAAAATACAGAGAGAACACCGAAATTGGCTCCATCACCACTATCTTTACAGTACTCTGCCACATACGAGGAAAAAAATTAAAGAAATAAATTGGAGTCGTTTCTGAGAAAATAATTGTTTAAAATTTTTAAAATACCTTTGACGCAAAATTGCGCAAAAAATACACACATTTTCGGAAAATTGAACATAATCTTATTTTAAGATCAGCTCCTGATTAACACTTTTCATTGCGAAAAAATGTATCTTCAAAATTATAGTTGTAGGAGGACGGCGATTTTTTTCAGCACATTTTAAAAAATTAGGGATTTAAACGAAAATCAGATCTGCAGCATTCTTTTAACCGTCCTTTTTTGCTATCCGTTGCCAAAATTTAATGAAAAATTAGTGCCATTTTTTGAAAACTTTGCAAATATCCCAAGGGATTCTTATAAAATACCCTCCAAAATTAAAATATGTGTTTCAAATTGAAGGGCCCACAACATCAGCCAGATTGATTGGGGAATATCAATCAAATCAAATCCTGCTTACGGTGTAGCCGCTAGCGTTGTTCACAGACATATATACTGACAGATGTGTCGTCAATCAATTTCTCGGTATCCAGGACCCACAAAACATGGATTCTGACTAAACATGTTAAAGCAAGTAATGCACTATATATGGGGACAAGATTTATCGGAGTTTTTGTTACCAGAGCGTGGCAATAAGAGTTTTATGTCGAAATTTTCTCCCTTTCTTCCCGCAGCATTACAATACTTCTCTATAGTGCGTATGCAGAAGCGAGAAAGTAAAAGTAATGATCTTATAAGATTGTCACCTTTTATAACTGAATTTTTAAAATATGTCTTCTCATATCAAAAAATTCTGCATTTTAACGGAATAAAAAATCGTCATTTGAAATTTCACATGTGTTTTTCTCTCAAGTAGTTCTAACATTGGACAGCAGACGAAAAGCAATGGGGTTTGCGGTGCGGGAACTGAAGCAATACAAGAATCGATCGTAAAGACTGTGGTAGAGGAGAGGATGCTATTGCGAAATGGAAGGAGGGTGAAGGTGATAACGGTCACGGCTAAAGAAAAATGAAACAGGGTAGTAAAAGATTGGAAGTAATGTGTCCTATCAAAATTCAGGTGCGTATATGCAGGGCAGATTATTAGGAAACTGTGCCTGGAAACAATGGAACATGTGACAGAATGAGAAAGAGGGGTTGAAGGGAGAAAACTGATGATGCCTGGTATGACTAAGGGCGGGAACAGCGCCAGGAATTAGTTGAGAATAATGACCGGGTAGATAAGAGAATTTTAACAAAACACAGGTTACGATGTCTCAGGGCAACACAGTTGCCACTGTATGATCTTTGGCCAAGAGGTCCTCTGGTTCCAGTGCCGACGGTGCGCAATGTTTGACATTATCTGGATAGCTACGTCGCATTTAGCGTTTGTCTGGAGGAGAAGTCTAGTGGCAGACTGTTATGATCGGTAGTTGACCATTGTTTCTCCAACCAATGCCCAGCGAATACTCGAGCAGTATCTTAACAAACGGAGCACGGACCGCGCGTGATCTTCCCTTCCACATCCTTGTCTGTTTCTCTTCCCTCACACACACACTAGCTGGGACACCAGTCAGAAGCTTAAAGCTTGTTCCACCTGGGGCCGTGTCCCGCTGGTCTTGGTACCTGGGGTGGATCCGACGTGTAGATTCGGAACTGGATTTCACGTTCTAGGGTGAAGAACACGCAATCTCTCGCGATAAAAAAGCACTACACTTGCGGAACTAATGGCCACTGCAGTTGACGCGCCTGAAAATACGAAGTAATCAGTCAAACGATCTTGAAAAAAAAAAAAGCGGGGCAGACATTGTATCGAAGAGGAGACACATGATATCAAGGAGATAAAGCGGGAGCTCCAATGAGTCGAAAGAAGGGGTGGGGAAGCGGCGTTGGGGGCGGTGGTCGCAGTGGCGGGGCGAGGCCGGCACAGTGGCGAGGACTGTAACAGAATAGCGGGTCCTGCAGCCATCGCCTGAAATATGAGGCGCTGAATCAAAGCGGCGGGAGCGGCGGCTGCACCGCGCCATTGTCGCGCTGCCGCCAACATCACCAACAGGGCCATCACCGCAACTGGCGCCGCCGCAGATATCGCCATGAATGCGCGAGCCGGCAAAAGCGACCTGACCCGCGTTTGTGGAACGCGCCACTGTTCTTCGCCAACAAAACTCCCCGCCTCTGAATGATGTGCTGGGAGGCCACCTCTCGTCGGTTCGAGAGGTTTAAATTTACTGTTGTATGGCATTAGAAAAAGTTTAAAATTGTTTCGGAAATAAAGAACTGTTGACTTATGTGGGTTTTTTGAAATATTTTTTTCCTTCGACCGAAAGAAAAATTAGTGTTTTAATTTCATTAGCAAATTAGTTGAAGGGTTTCTTACAAGAACCAAACTAGTCCAGATTCGAGATTTTTGAGGATTAAAAAAAACAAACAAAAAAAACAAAAAAAAACTTCATAACGTAGAGATGCATAGCAATGAATTAATGATTTTCCCTCGCCTTTTAACTCAATGTGTTTGGCACTTGCCGAAAGGAAATGTCCCAACACATAGAGGCAGGTGTATGGAATTACTTGGTGAAATATCCAAAATACAGTTTTTTGAACTTGTTTGGTTTTTGTAAGAAATGTGGCAGTTATTTATTTGACTTACGTACGTTATTCAATACCACCCAGATAATTATTTTTGTTTATATATTTTTTTTAATTATGAGAAATTCTGTAAAGTAACGGTTTTATTACCCTAAGAAGAGAAGAACGTTGGTATTTTAAAATAAGATTTGTTATTCAAATAAAACAGTTTTTGAAGAGAGAGAGAGAGAGGAATTCCTAATAATAATAATAATAATAATAATAATAATAATAACAACAATAATAATAATAATTTTGTGTGTCATACTTCATGTTGTCATACTAGTATCGGAAAAGTTTTTCACTAATTGCGAACTGAATGTAATCTGCATTGGCAATAGTGATCCAAGGAAGAACAATGAACAAATATGAATACAGTATTCAATTTTCAAATTATTAAATTCATTATCTGGTTACTGGAGTTTAAAAGACCAAAGTAATAGAATGATTACAATGAACTGGCTGAGTATTTTAATAACATTTCATGTACTTCGTTTTACCTTCCTGCGAAATGTCGACCATCTTCTCCATCATGTGCGGTGCGAGTTGCAAACGCCGGCATCGCGTCTGCGCGAGGAAAACTTTCATGGCCTCCCCAGCGCGGAATACGTCGACAAAAACAAGTGACGCGGAGCGCAGCGTATGAAATATCGAACCCGGCTGTACCAGCGAACGCTCTCCGGTGAACGTCCTCGAGGCCTCTCGAGCAGAGCGACGCGGCGCGGCGCGGCGCCGAGTGCGCGGGCGCTCCGCGTTCACCGGATGCCTCTCGCGCAGCACGGGGTCTCGCATGGCGCAGCGCCGCGCCGGGCACGCCCTCGCAGCGCGACTGTCAGCTTTTTTCTTTTTTCTTTTCTTCTTTTTTTTGTTGTTATTTAATGTCGCATCAACATCTAGGTCATTAGCAACCACTATTGGATTTAAAGTTGTGGTAACTGTGAAGAGGAAATGATATGGTGATGGAAGGGGGTGAAAGGACGAACACAAATACAACCACGCTCGAACCTCCGATCCTTCGGTTTGAGAGTGCTAAAGACTATTGCTGTAGCGCTCTCAGCCACCGGATCGACTCTTTCAGCTTTGGATGGCGCTACATTAGATTCTCTTGCGGCAAGTCGTTAAATTCATTTTGTACTCATGCACATTACCTTGTTTAATGAGAAACCGCTTTAAATGGCAGGAAATCTGGAAGTTAACAAATACTAAGCTCAAGTGTTTAGTTCCTGCTCTTTTTGAGGCAAGTTTTCTAGGAAGCAGTCTGAATTCAACATGCAAGCCCGGCTTGAAATGGTGCCTATAACATTTTTTACTAATTTCCAATGCGCGCAGAAATTAAAAGAAAGCTATGTATCCTGCGACCTTTCGAGAAGTGTCGATAGTTTTAATAGACACACAGGAACTCGGGGAAAAAACAATGAAACGGTTTCGATTTTGACTAAAAAGTGCAAATATTTTTTTGTAATTCCGTTTATTCTCATAATGCACGTACTGTCTGAATTCTCATAATCAGTACGTCATTGCCTACTATCCAGCTGAAGTCATGTGGCAGCCACGCTCTGAGGAAGAGGCTGCCTGCCTTTAAATATTTGCTGTTCACGTGTTGCGTAGTTAAACATCACCTATTTTTACATTCTAAAGTATGTAAAGAATACTCAAGTACTGTAAATAGAGATTACTACTGTACTATGATATTGCAGTATTAGAGAAGATAGTTTTTGTTGAAATATTAAATTTATTGCAGTTTTATATGAGAGTGTTTTATTTGTTCTAGAGCAGTGTCCGTGCTACTTCTTGGAAAACCATCTTGTGTTGTGTTGTGCATCGACTGTTATGTTGTTGAAGCTTCGTATTTGGAGACCTTAGGTTCCAGTTACAAATTTCGGACGCTAGCCAAAATAATTGATTAGGGTACTATCTCTGCCTCTGCAATTCCAGACGTCAGATTCTCTAGTTTTCGTCGTTTCCTCAGATTAATTCCAAGCAGATACTAGAGCGGTGCCTCGTACAGAGGGTGCGCGATCCTCCCTTCTTCCTCCTGTCCCTATTCTGTCTCGTGAGTCGGGCGGTAGACCGATCTGCCATCATTTGAATCATCTCGCATGATCTCGAGAGTTTATGAAATACGCGGTTATCAGGTCAATGCGCTAACTGGACTGAAGCTCAATAGGAACATTTTGGAATCGCATAACGTAATATATCTTAGTTACCTATAAATTATTAATATTCATAAATGATGTCACAAAAACCAAATTGTAAAAATGATGGTAGGTTATTTTTCCACTATTTTTATATAGGTGACTCAGAACAAAAATGAATTTTCTTTCTAGACTTCGCAGTATTTACACCACTTCTCTCTTTCAACAGCTCTCTTTCTAACAGATTTCCTCCACCGATCTCCCAAGGGTGATGTCTCCTTTAATCTCCGTTACTTCTAACTTCCCTTTGCGTATTAACAGACGCACCTGAGAGAACCCTTCTCACAGCCTCACTAGCGTGGAGCAACCAACCCCTAGAGGAGTATACGACATCGGGTAAATTACGCTGCATCTCAGAACACGTTAAATAACACTTAATTGACACAAATTGACCACGACAATATTCCTGTAGTACATTCATGCAGAAAATTCCTAAAGATAATATTGAAATGTATTGATGAGAATTCTTTATTTAAATTAAATGACATTCATCAATATGACGTTTCCGTATTATCAGTTTCTTTCAATTTTTAAACTTAGACATACATTCTAGGCATATAATTGGCAATATATATTGTAATTATTATTGTCATATTTATCTCCCTCTTCCCATATTATCTATATTTCCGGTAACACGATAAAATTGTGAGATAACCGTAGCACCCTCAAGGATACGAAATGTCTCATTCTCTTCACTGTAATTTAAGAACACTGGAAAAATGAAAAATATTAATGTTTTTCTTCGATGGTTGAAAATAAAAACAAGAGTTACATTGAAGAAATGACATCAGACTCTTCCGCATCGCAGTAGTTCGCATCTCTGTCACTTTGTAACACCGTGCTCCCGGAAGGTATTTGGATTTCAGGCAGGCCCGGGAAAATAGATATCTGGAATCTTGAATTCAAAATAAGGTTTACACTTAAAATTTTTATTTGGTTCAAGACACCTGAACAACTATGTGTGAAGGAATTTTTTCTAAACGATTACATGAACCGGAAAATGAAACACTTCAATCAAAATAATAATGCCGCTCTACTTAATAAATTCTTAAGAAAAGCGCAAAGATTGCCCTGATATATTTGACGTTTCTAAAGCTATCATCACGAGCTTATTTCTATTCTTATGTTTATTAAATCTAATGGTTTTGCTGGAAAACTTAAAAAATTGCTTATTAGCTTCTGTTGCAGCTTTGGCAGCCAGTTTAATTTTAAACGCGGCTGGGTATTTTAAGTGAAACGCTTCCTGAATCAGTAATACTTATGCTGAGATATATCGAAAAGAAATATTGCGTACATGATAACAATAGCGTATACAACGTAGCATTGTAAGAGCGTTTCCTCAACCTTCTGAACCTACGGAAGATGTTTTCAATTCAAATGGGTTTATGCATTTGAATCGTTTGGAACGCTTTTCAGTGTTTATCCCTCTTGACAAGAGCAGGCATTGAAACCAAATTTAATATGATTAAGACGTATGTAGACATATTGCACATATTGGCAGACGTATTGTATTGCACATTTCAGGGAACATCCTTCGCCAAAACTAACGACTTCAATTCCAGTCCTCTAAAATCCGTATTTAACAATTATAATTTCAACACTGACAGAGGAACTTATAATAAAAATGCTGACAATAAGTTGCAATCAGTGAGAAGATATGCTAAACTAGATTCCTAATATTTAGTGTAATTTTTCAAAAAAATGCCACTATGGCAAAAAATGCCAAACGGAAATCACGGTATGCAGCCATACTGTCTCATTACCTGATAAAGTTGACAATATTTAATTCATGTTTCTTAGGATGAAAACCCTTCTCAATTCTGATTTTCTTCCTCGAAATTCATTGTAGTTTCCTAGGTACTCGGTTTTATACAGCACTAAACAATCAATACAGGACACACAACAGTGATTTGTCATCAATACATACTTAGCGCTAATTAATAATTCTAGTGAATTACTGAAGAGGATTCTCGTATTCTTATAACAAATTAATCTCAATATCTGATAAGCCCAATATTTTGTTCTAAACATGTCTCTTGAGTTTACTTTGTAAGAACGAAAGAGTTCTAGCAGGAATTAATAATTTTTGAAAGATTATTTTCCATGTATCAGTTACAGAAAAGTCATAGAACATACCAATAATAATAATAATAATAATAATAATAATAATAATAATAATAATGATTAGAAAACATAATTTTCAGATAATTAATAATATATAGGGCGATAAAAATGCACATGTAATAAGATGTCGAGTAATATTACTACACAATAATAATATATCATTGAATTAATGTAGAACATTAGTTGTGTAATTAGAAGCGCTTTGAAAGGTCTAACGCGCGCTTGTGTTCGCCAGCCGCTGCTGCAGGCGGGGGGCCACGGGACGCCCATCGCGCAGTGCCGGCAGGCGCGCATCACCACGACGCGCGCCATCCCCATGCAGGTGGACGGGGAGGCGTGCCGCCTGGCGCCGTCCGTCATCGACCTCAGCCTGCTCAACCGCGCGCCCGTGCTCGCCAAGCGCCGCCGCAGCCCCGGCCGCCCGCCGCAGAGGTACGCCAGCCCCAGTAGCCCTCCGCGCCGACGCACGATCCCAATCCTAAGCCCCACACGTCCGTCTCGTCCCTAATTACAGTCGCAGCTCTCCACTCCACTCCTAGATTCAAACCCTCAGATCCATCTCCAACTAGACCTCGGCCCCTACCCACGGACCAGCACTCAGCCCTAATTCTTAGCCCCACCTCTAGGGCTCAGTTCTCGACTCTAGTCATCCCAGCCCTCAGCCTAGGCTCTCAACACAGTCCTAGTTTCCAGACCTAGATTCTAGCTATCGTCCCCAGCTCTCTTTCCTAGAACTAGGGCCCCAGCCCTCAGCCCCAGCTCTCGACTCCGGCCCTACATCTTAGCTATCGTCCCAAACTCTCGAGCCCAGAACTAGGTCACCTGCCTCTAACCTAGCTACTCTCGACTCCTGCTCTCGACCCCAACTCTAGGACACAACTCTGTGAACCTCTCTCGGCTCCGCCCTCGACCCCGCTTTGATATTCCGTCTCCACCTCGAACCCTCAACCTGTCCCACCGTCCTTGCCCTCAGCACACGTCCTTGGCCCGCGATTTTGGTCCCTAGCCCTCAACACCTCAACGAGTTTAGCCCTTCCATCATCCTCCACCCTTAGCGGGTTGCCGCCTTTAGTGTCTCTTCACTCTAATCCCTTCTTTGTCAGCCTGCGATCTCCTTTTACCTTCCATTCTTCAGCCCACGCCCACATCCATCATTCTTAGTCGTCTGCACTCTCAGCTCTTAGCAACCACGCTCTTTAGTCATGCTTCCTTTAGATATCATTCTCCCCATCCATATTCCCAGCCATCGTCCCCGTTCTCACCGTCACTCTCGTTCCCTCCTGTCAGCACCCACTCTCCGTTCTCTCCGTCCTGAGCCCTTGCCCTGAGTCTGTGCATTCTTCCCTCTCTTCACTGTGGCCTTCGACGACCTAACCTTTCTTTCTAACTTCTTTATTTTGCATTTATTTTCATAGCATTTCCCTGCTATGCTGCTGCTCATAAAACAGATGAAAAAATCTGGACTTAGACCAAGAAGTAGTCTTATTCTTTCCAATAATAAATGTTTATTTTTTAACCAATATGATCATTCGTATGCAAATCATTTATCGTCACCAGTACTGCGAGTACAAATAGAACTAAACAGCATGCAAAGAGTTATGAGTATTAGGAATTGTTATATCTTTCAAGCATTATGCAGACTTTTGAAATTTATCTATCATCGCATGGATATGAAGGTCATGGCTCTGGCGAGACTTCGTATGAAAGCCTTTTTAATGACGTTTTCACGCCCCAAAATACATCTTGTTAAGCACTTTGCATTTGTTACAAACACATTTTAAAATGTTTGCACTGCTTTCTGAATGCTTATATTTTCTTGTTAAATACCGTAATGCTTATATTCCTGAATATGCTTATATTTTATACTGAAAACAAAAAACGTTGACGTGTACGCTTACATTACTTAGATATTCTTAACGCGTTGTAAGAATATAATGTGAAATGAAAATGTTTTAAACAAAGAAGGTCCTTGTTTCAGACTGCGCGTGTTGGCTCCAAATTTGCAAATGAAAATGTTCGTCAAGTCAGCTCATTTAGTTTCGTGTAAGCCCAGTGGGAGCTGCTCTTGTTAACAGCAGTCGTGCATCCCTATTACTGTACGTCAGAAACGCTTCTCTTTATCCTCGGGTTTAAAATTATCTACTGCATAAACACGTAAATATAAGGTACAGCATGCATGACTCATTCTGGTGGAGATGAAACTCCCTCTTCACGAATGGAATATGCGATGGCAGCCCAGATACAGTTATAAAATGACAAGTAGAATAAAAAGTAATAACTTTCTCTCTCTAACAATGTAACTTTTTTGGAAGTGTCATATTTGAAACTGTCGCCCAGAGAAACATTTATCTTGGCAAGAAAAATACGCAGGACAGTTTTATATCCAAGCACTGTTTGAGACTTTTTTGCTTACGCTGAAAATTATAAAAAAAAGTCCATTATTATAATTTCTACATTTAAAAGCAAATTTACACCTTTCCGACATTATTAAATAATGTGATTCACTAAAAACTAACCAACGAAATGATACTTCAAAACACATATGATACACAAATATTGTTATGATGTTAATCATAAAACATCTGGAGCATACATTGTCATTTTTAGTTGTCGTTGGGCATTTCCCATTTTTATGAGATCAAGTATTACGGAGAAAGAGTGTGTATCCAATTAAGGCTCAAGAAGTATATCACTATATATCGTTGTCAGGTCTTGAGATCTTAAAAGAACTAGTAAGAAGCAAACGAAAGAAAATGAAATAATTAAAATAAGCAAGTCTGCAAGTATAGTGTGTGAAAAGTTAAGACGAGACATTTAGTACTTGATATAATCTTTTTCAGAGAATTTTGTTATAATAATTACAATATAAATTAATTATATGACAAGAGTTTCTTGATGTAACTCAGTGAAAGATTCGCTCGTTTTATAATTACTTAAAAGTGTCTAATTCAAGTTTACACAAACTGACAATACATCTACTCCAACTTAGTTTCGAACAGGGGGAATTGAGGTGAGGCAGAGCGGGGCGGAGAGTATTGGGCTTGGAGGAGAGAGGCGGGAAATATTGTGAAGAATTTTAGGAACGTCTTAATAACTGTTATTGAGTCGGTTAAAACAAGGTTGGATTTTGAAGTATTAGCATAGTCAATGCGTACTTCCAACAATAAAGTGATCCACCTTGTAACTTTGGGCGTAATTTTTAATACACTGCATTATGGATTGTATCAAAAAGCTTTCTGATTGATACTCGTTTCTTCTAAAACCATTCTTAGCTGCTAGAAACCTGTGGTTATGTAGGGAGGAGAGGCTGGTGTAAAGTAAACGGTGGTCTGCACCGAAATTGACGGGGCATATGCAGCTTAGATCAAGGGTTGTATCATTATTTATTTATAATGGCGCCTCAAGGTCAAGTACGAAAAAGGTAGTGGTAATGCAGTCTCCAATAGGCAGCTTCAACGTTACTACAGTGCTGACAAGTGCAGCTTAGTGCAACCATGTGCTTCCCAAGTGCTAGCCGCGCATGTGTCAACACAGCTTAACTTGACCTTGAGATGCCATTAAAATAAATCTAATACTACTTTTCCTAATAATTTGAAATAACGATTGACGCTTTGAAGCGCTCGAGTAGTATGATGTAGCAACAGAACTATTCGGGTTTAAAAGTTATAAACGTATGTTACCCAGATAGCTCCAAAGCCTTTGCTTGCGCGCACATGTAACAATGCGGGAACGGGACATGCAGCAAAATTAATTCGGGCATTTATCGCTTTTAAAGACTTTAGATACTCGTTTTTTCAGTTCACAAATGTCAATATTTTTCAGAACCCCCTTTTCGGCCCAGGTGATTCAATTGATAAATCAATGCACTGAATTTTATTTATTTATTAACAGTTAAACGCTGTGTACGAACGACTATGAGAGGAAATTGCAGTCTTTGTTAGGCGGGTAGGTCATGACGAAACTTTTTGTATAGAGATCCTGGATGCAGAGAGTTGAGAAACCGCCGCCATTTAATACCCTCTAGCCCAATCACTCCGCCAGGCAGCATTAAGGAGTTAAGGGAAATCATAGCAATCAACACAGTTTTGCCAGGATAATAATGGTTTAGGACAGAGCGGTGGTTCCGAATACACACATAATACCGCATATTTTGAACTCTCCTGATATAAGGGTGTAAAATAGCAGAACCTGGGGCGCAAAGTATTACGCTACTGTCTTAACTGTAATCAACTAATTCTAGCTTCAAGTCACAAATAGTTGCACTACTCTCTGGACTCTAATCTAGTTTCTTGTCTCAAAGGGCTGTGATTCTCTTTGGGATTTAATTTAGGAATTCTAGTTTCAAGTGGTAAAGTTTCGCTTTACATTTTTGACTGTAATCTAGGATTTCTAGTTTCAAGCGTCAAAGTATTGCGCTTCTCTTTGGGCACTAATTTAGGAATTCGAATTCAAGTGGCAAAATATTGCGTTATTCTCTGAGTTCTGCTATCGGAATTCTAGTTTTAAGTTCCAAAGGAATGCGTTATTCTTTAGACTGTAATCTTGGAATTCTAGTTTCAAGTGACAAAGGAATACGTTGCTCTCTGAACTATAATCTTGGAATTCTTGATTAAAGTGGCAAAGGAATGTCTTGCACTCTGCACTGTAATCTTCGAAATCTAGATGAAAATGGAAAAGGAAAGCATTACTTTTTAGACTGTAATCTTGGAATTGTAGATTCAAATGGCAAAGGAATGCGTTGCTCACTGAAGTATAATCTTAGAAGTCTAGATTTAAGCTTAGACTCTGTCTCGTGGCTCAGAGCAAAGTCGCTCGCCTTTCACCACTGAGGTCCGGGTTCGATTCCCATCGATTCTCATGTGAAATTTGTTCCGACAAAACGGGTTCAGCTTCTTCACAAGGGCTAGTCCAGCCCCTGTGAGTGCCCTAAACCTTACCCTATTCCTTCCCAATTCTGGCCGCTGGGTAGTGACGGAGATGCTACCTGGCGGCCCTCTTGACAACTACGAGACGAGACGCGACGAGACGAGACGAGCGCCCTGTTAAATACTCCGCGGAGGATTACTCCCGATCAACGCCCTTAGGGCTTTAGAGACGCGTTGCGTAAGGCAACAAGGAATGCGTTACTCTGTGGACTGTCGTCTTGGAATGGAGTTTCAAGTGGCTGGTGCGGCGTGCGCGTGCGCGTGCGCAGGGCGGAGGACGCGGCGGTTGAGGAGCTGCGCCTCAACGTGCTGCGCATCTCCATGGCGGACTACGAGCGCCACCACTACGACAAGGAGCGCCTGCGCGAGGCGGCGGTGCCGCTGGGCGAGCTGTCGGTGCCGCCCGCCGCCGACCTGGAGACGCTGCGCCGCGAGGTGGCGCGCCTCGCGCAGGAGGACGGCCGCCTCGCGCCCGGACTGGTGCTTCCTCGACTGTGAGTAGCGCGCTCCGCCCCCCCCCCTGCCCCCCCCTCGAACCCCAGCGCTGCAGGCCCTTCCGGTCATTCCAGGAAATGGGGGATGTGAATAAAAATAATCTATTACCTCTTTGTCACGGTTTCAAAGCAATTGCTTCAAACAGTATGAGTAAAGGACGTGAGCCATTGCTCTTATTTTGAGCATTTATCAATTAGTGAAGAACTGCTCGGGCAAGGAGCAATTGCTTACTTTTCTTTTGAATAAATTCGAGAATTTGCTTCAAGTCGAAGCATTTACTTAGAATCTTCGGAGCAAGGTAGAAGAGAAAGTAGGTAGAAGAACAAGCATGTGTCGCGTGGTAACGAGACAAGCAAAACACAGGAATATCAGCCAATCGCAGCAGATAAGTTAGCGAGCAATTACTCAGAGAGAGAAGTAAATGCTCAAAGCTCACAAAACTTTTTATTCATAAGAAAATAAGCTATTGCTTATGAGAAATAGTCGTTCCTATTTGTACTACTCATGAGCAAAATTGCTCTTACGTACTTACTCATTGTTATTCTCATCGCCCAATGACAGGCTGAGTACCTCAAGGCAACCCTTTGGAGTGACAAGATTCTAACTTTTTTTTGTGGTTTCGATTAAACTGGGGTCAAAATTTCACCTTCCCACTTATTTAGATATCTCTGTACTTGCTCTGTTGTAGTTTTTACAGTCGCTAATGGTTCCCAAATTGCAGCACAAGCATTTTCTTCTTGTAGCAGAAGTCAAGTAGTAACAAAGCTTTTATTTTCTTCGATTTTATTCGATTTCTCCGATTTTCTTCATTTTCTTTGATTTCTTCAGTTTTCGAACGCAAGCTTGTCATTCCAAATGAGTCAAATTGTTGTAAATGCAGTGTCTACGATCGGGAAGCCCTAGGTTTGAGTCTCATCGGTGGTGGATTTTCGGCGCAAGTTACATATTCCTACGTCGAATTCAGTCACTGTCTTGAGAATTCTAGCAACCGGTTGCTATGAACGGTAGTCTTCCGTGGTTTCTCCAATATCAGGCTAAGCAGGACAAGCGGGCCATGGACCACTCGCGATGTTTCCTTCCTTGTTCCCTCCTCTCCCCTTATAAGCAACACATTAACACACTCAATCACAAACTCAAACACACAATTGCATGCACTTCACTAACAGTCACAAGTCAGGAGACCATTCTGGAGCTTAGAGTTTTTCTCGGCTTAGGTGGTGCCTCGCTGCGGAGGTACCTGAAGGGCATGAGACCCGCAGAGCCTTCGCGAAGGTCTAATCGCATGTACAGGCTGAGGAGCAACACAACCACCACCTTGTATAGAACATGCGTAAGGGACATGCACTGATTGCTGTGGATGTTAATTAATAAATTAAACATTTTTCATTATGAATTTAAAATTTTAACGGGACTGATGAAATTAAATATTTGATGCGCCATGAATCAATAAATACTCGCTAATCAATGGTGTTTAGTGTTTTAGTGTTTGCGAAGCTACTGATTCGATACCGGCAAAATTAGTTTTGGGGGCCTTTAGAAATCAAATTCATGTCTGACTGCCGATTTCGTCATTCCAGTCGAATGCCGAAGTAGCACCCTGAATCTGATCATCTTACTAATCATCATCATTCCCTAGTAATTACCTTCCTATCATCATCTCCTTCACATAATTATCTCCCCTAATTCAAACTGCGTGCCGTGGGAGGGTACATTCCGTTGTAACCCGCCTCGTCATATCCGGCTTACGCCGTTGAGGAAGAGGCCTCGTAAATCCCCGCAAAACAGATGAGCTGACGCTCACCCTACGACATAGATTCGAGAAGATTCACTTCGGTTCTGACCGAGCCAATCATTTCTCGTTTGATTTCGCCTTACCCATATCCGTTCGGATTCCATTATATCACTTATTTTAGTTCGATTCTGTCTTGTTCATTCTCTTCAAATTTAATACATCGAGCCGATCCGGTGTTATTGAATTCAACACCAAATGATCCATTTGACTCACTTCTCGAGTGATATTTTTTTAGTCGACTCAATTCTATCCACTTCCGAGCTGATTTGGTACTTCGACTTAGCTAGTGTCGAACATCCCTCAACGCCGGGACTTGAAGCCTAGTACCTCCCGTCTACGACGCTGCAACGTTGCCACTGAGCTTTCGCAACCGGTCCAAATATGCAGATGTCTTAATAAATGTGAAAGCCAGAGAGCATGTAGAGTGTGTACGTAAAAGATAATCACTTTCTGCCATTGAATAAGTGTTGGGAAATTTCAAATAACGAAATTACACTTGAGATATTTATCTTTTATTTATAAGCATCCCATCTTGTAATAGTGTTTGACGTTTACAAAATCGCATTGACTATCAGAACGTGATCTACCAAGTACCAATCCACAATGGGTTGCCTACAAAAGTACATGTCAAATGCGGAACTTTTTTTTGTGAAATTACCAACCCCATGTTCGTTGGCAAAAGTGATTATACTGAACTCTCCAACGCTATCGAAGTTTGTAACATTTACTCTTAGACATCCTTTGCTAATGCATGCAAATCACACCTGACCAGATAAGGTGACTCAGGGCCTCAACTGATGTCACTGCAGTGCCTCCGAGCCCCAACGATGGTAGGATTTTCGACTCTCGCCAGATATCTAGGTCGAATTCACCAGCTGCTTGGAGAAGAATTATAGCAGCTAGCAGCTCTGGTCGTTAGTTTTTCCGTGGTTTTTCTGATCAATACCAGACGACTGCCGGAGTAGTAACCTAGAAACAGGCCTTTCCTTCCTCCTTCCTTATTCTATCCTCACCCCTTACTTACACGCACTTATACTTATAAGCACTACACTTACCTGCACGTCAGGGAGACCTGTTAGAGCTTGGAGCTTGTCCCAGGATGTGAGGCGTTCCTCTTCTGTTGGAAGATACCTGGTTGGGGAAAATTTCGCAAGCGGTGGTGTAGGTCTCATCAGCCAGGGGGTGGATTCACGTTTTCTCCCGCTATAAACATCCACTATACTTACGGCACTAATGACCGCATCAGTTGACGCTCCCGGAAACCCGACAATGAATGAATGAATGGCTGAAGTGAATTGACGGCGCGGGCGGCGGACGTGCGCTTGCGTGTGGCAGGCTGCACGGCGGAGCGCTTCTTCCGCGTGGACCGCGCGCAAGAGCACCTGCACTACGTGACGGACGTGGCGGCGGACCAGCTGTTCGTGCTGGACGCGGCGGAGGCGGCCACGGCCACCGCCACGCCCGCGGGCACCCCGGGCAGCGGCGGCTCGCGCGAGGAGGACCCGGCGGCGCTGGCGGCGCAGGCGGCGCAGGCGGCGGCCGGCGACGCGCGCCCGCCCTCCACCCCGGACTCCCCCGCGCCGCCGCAGACGCCGCTGGAGCGCGACGGCGGCGGCGGCGGCGAGGAGAACCACGCGCCCGAGGACGGCGAGGACGCGCCCGACCGGCGGCCCGACGCCGCGGACCCGTCCTCGCCGCCCCCGCTGCCCGCCAGGGAGCCCGTCAGGTAAGCCAGCCTGCACTTGCTCTGCTTTACTCCCGCAGGGGGGATCTCTCCGAGACCGTGTTTGCACTGTATTTTTTAAGGTGGCTGCTCTTTGCTCAGAATGTAGGTGTTTGTCTGATTTTGATATTTTAGTAGCGCTTGTAAAAATACCAAACATTAATGACTGTGCCTTATTTACGCTTCATTGATAACAACTCCAAACGAGTAACATCCGAATAATGTATCACACTTCGTTTTTTTCTCCCTGTTCATTTAGCGCTTTACTTCAGGCCGTGCTTTATTACTTTTTTGACATTGGAATTGATAGTTAATCTTCTTAATACTAAAAATTAGCAGAAATGTTTCATAACGTATTGTGATGGAGCGTTTGAATAAGATCGGTGGCTACATTGAACATCTCCAATGCGTTGGATGTGAACAGATGTATTGCATTTTTATTTCAGTATCTTCGTCTTAGCTTTAAGAGAAGGTCTATCCAGGATTCGCAAAATTGCGTTGTTGTTTTTTCAGAAACATTACACTATTTCCTTAGCATTTTTATTATCAAGATGATACTTTAAAACTGACCATTTAAGAATTGCGACAACTTGCAGGAATGAAGCTTTTTACGTTATGAGAACGTCAAAGGTGTGTATTAATGAAAGCTAATCGTGAAAGCCAATCGAACCGTACGTGTTTTAGAAATTCTAAATCATTATTTTGCATTTTTGTGATCTGTGAAACACAAATTCATGTCTGGCGAATTTATCATCCTAACGTAACTGTCCTTGAAAATCATTAATCACAAAAAATATTCCTCCAATTGTCAACTATAGTTTGAGAATATATTCATAATTTTTTCATAGTAGAAAGAAATAACTTTGACGATTTCGGGACAAGTTTCGATGTTTTTGCTTATCAACTCTCACTTTTTACCTTACTGTTAGTCATAAATCACGCTACATATATAGCACTAATGAGTCATGCTTCAACATTTGAATATACGTTGCAAATTATAGAAACAAACTTCGTCGTTTGTAGAACAAGAACGAGATTCTCGAACAAGAGTATTTTTTCTTGAAGCAACTAAACGTTTTAACGCGTGGATGGTTTCCAAATTAAAGTGCGTTTGCATGTACCCCCTTGTTCTGCATACGTCGCATGTCGCATGTTGCATGTCTGACCACAGCCTGCGTGAGCGCCTGTTCGGGTTGAACCAAGGATACGTCGTCGCCTACAGGTGAGTGCGACACCTCTTCCACCCAGGATACGTCCTTCGTCTACGCAAATGTCGGGCTTGAGAAACGGGTAAATACCCCGAACACCAAAGTATAAATGTAGGTACAATATTATAATTCAAGAGATTTTATCAATTTTTCTTCATTATTGTTCCCGTTAATTAAGTTTATTCATTTTATTCACCGCTTGACTTTTTCCTAGCAGTACCAAGGGGACGGCCTCTGCTAACCGATGATTGGTTTTTAAAGATTTACATTTTTTGGAAAGACAAAATCATTGACAGTACTTATGATGTTATTTTTTCAAATTGTTCAATTTTTCGTGTTTGATTGAATTTGGGCGTCTGGGATGTCTTTAGGTGTGGGTAAAAAACTCGGGACTATTTACTTGAAAATTGAATATTCAGAAAACATTTTGGAAATATGAAATATTACTTTAAGTCTTAGTATAACATAGTTTAAATCAATGCTACACTGTGAAAATTTATAGGCGTTTATTTGGCGTAAAAAGTTGAAATAGGTTTTTTTAATATTAAATACACATAGTATCGCAAAAAGTATTTTTTTTCATGTGTAAATAAAATATGTTTTGTTTAAATTACAAATATATATTCATATTCAATTTATTAATTTTGCAAAATTGTCTAATACTTCAATAGAATCAAAAATTAAGCTGTAGTTCCGGATTGACTAATTGATCATTTTTGAACACGCCAACTGCAATGGTTTTTAGTCGCGTTGTGTAGTGAATGTTTTTGTGCCTGGCGGAGGCGGTGCTTCGCGCCCGCTGGATGGAGGGCTCCGTCCCCCTTGGTGCGTCGTGGGACCATTTTACCTGGGTACTGCTAGACATTTCATGCAATTAGCTTAGATCTGTATTCCACCTCACGTTTTGAACTTTGATGCGCGGTTTTTAGAGTTTTGTGCTACAAATGTTCCTTTAATAATCGGATACCATGTCCATTAGTTTGTTTCCTTTCCAGAACTAGTCTCTAAACACCAAAAAGTACATCTATCGCTTCCATTTGTTTAAGCTAATCGTACGGTCATTTTGTGTTAAGATCCTTTAAACGTATATTTACTACATATTTAAATACAAATACAATTCACGTCGATTGAAAATGATTTTTCAGATGACACGATGATTAAAATACATCAAGATTTTACAAAACTGTGTTTAATTAACTTTTTGCCTACCGGAAAAAATCTTGTACTTCGATACTAAATTACAAAATAGTGAATTTATTTATGTTTATTACCTTCCCGCCTTTACTAATGCAGAGAAGACTATTAGAAGAGAAAACTATTAAATCATGCTTTAAACGGCGATTTTTATTTGAATTGCTTTCCTCAATTCCTTACGATATTATACATTGTAGTTATTTTGAAATAATGGGGAGAGTTAGCAACATAACAACAAGCGTTCAAATATAATTGTAGTTTATGACAGCCATAGTGATCGTTACGAAAACAGGCGTAATTCCAAAGTAACGATACCGATTTATATTCCACTGTAATGTGTTTATCCTACTAACAAATGACTATTTCACGATACTCAGAGTTTACTTTAGGAAGACAAAATTGCATGGGGCAGAAAATTCATCAATGTGTGAACATCTGTCAAGAAGTTGTTTGCTTTGCATTTTTTAAAAATAGTTAGTCCATTTTCTCTCAAAACGTTGTGAATCAAACTTACTCAAGTACATTATGTTCTTTGTCTTTGAAGAGGTTTGTTCAATCCACCTCGTCCAAGTAAGAGTTATTCGAAAATACTATCAATTTAACATAACTTTATATGAAATACAAATCATTCGTTTTGCTTTTAGCACGTTGAGCCGTAGCCAGTGAATCAACCAAACGCGGTGGATGCAAACACGTGAATTAAGTCTTTGAAATTAACCCACCCGCTGACACATTGGACGTCGGTCGTCTGTGCATTAATCTGCGCGCAGCGGACATTTCGCCACCCTCGGATCGATCCCCATTCGCCCCCTCGAAATGGCTCGGCCAACGGGGTTAGCCACGCTGTTGATTTCACAGTATCAGCTTCGAGTGGAGTTCAGCTGGTACAGCCATCGTTGGGGTTTCCATTGTTTCACGTATCATTGCGACCTGGTTCGTGACTAGGATGAGAGGGCTTGGAGTTTGCACGTTTCATTTGAAATTTACACTTAGTACGTAGTGCAGTGAAGTAAACAGAATAAAAGCAACTGGAGTATTTAAATTTAATTGTATTATATTTTTGCTAAACTTTATACTGATTGTTATAAATGTAAAATATAGACCTTCAAGATGTCATAGAGCAGGGCGCAGATGATATTCGAACGCGAAAGCGACGAAGAAATTTTCAACACTTTTCTCTGATGATTCTTATTTTTTTAGTGTAATTACTATTCTTAATTTTTCTTTGAATAAATTTCAAATAATAAACATGGCGCAGATTTTTCTAAGAATTTGTTGTTAAGTTATTTTAGTTGTGTCTGAGTTTTGCAATCTAATAGAAAACGTAAACCTATGGTTAACAAAAAAATCAACAAAATTTCATATTTTAAAATATATTTAAAATTTCATGTTTTTAATGTATATACACATATATATCCGGTTTTCGAAAGGTTTACACATGTTTCCGATTTCCTAACAATTACACAATAACGATTATAATACAATGTAATACACAATTTTTAACAGTTTAATAAATTAATTTCTTCCATTATTCTTTGTTATAACTATCGTGTTCGTTTATTCCTTTCCGTTTCAATAATTTTATAATTTCATGTTTCCATGATACAGTTCGTCTACCTCGTTTTCCATTTTTCAAATGGTTCCCAATAAAATAGTAATTTGGTACTCTCTAATCTTCCATCCTTTTTATATGGTCAAACCAGGTTAGTAGTTTTTTATTTACATAATCTAAAACTAAAATGTGATATATTCATATTTTTCTGATAATTTCATTTCTAATTTGGTCCCTTTTTAAAATTCGTGCCGTTCTTCGCCAATTCGTTCTTCTTAATTATTTTCCGTTACCAGTAATTTTCCTCCCAACTGTGCATTTAACGACCAACCTTCTGAACCATACGTCAAAATGTTGATGCTTTAAATTATCGTTTTAAATATTTTAATTTTGATCTCTTCGAGATACCTTTACCCCACAAAATACTATTTAAAATTAAAATCGTAATTTTTCCTAAATATATTTGACCGAATTTCTTCAAACTGTTTTCCATCATTTGTAATTTTAATTTCTAAATACTTATATCATTTGTATGAATAATTTTCCCTATTTCATACTCTAGAACCAAATCTTTCCTATTGTCTCCAATTACCAAATATTTCACTTTCTCCGCATTAACTCCACTTGTTATATTCTTAAATTAATGTTCTTGTCATAAATTCTATATCGTCGAAATCTTGGAGTATCATCAACTGATCATCAGCAAATTGTAAAGAATAAATTGTCTTCATTTACGGGTAAACTCATATCATTACATTTTTCTTCCCGAATTTCAAACATTTTTCAATATAAATTTTAAATAATGTAGATGATGTACAACAGCCTTGAGGCATATCTTTATTCACCTAAAAACCCGATGAAATACATTTTCTATTTTTTATTTTCGAAAACGAATTTTTATATAATTCTTGAATGAATTTTATTATAACTCGATTAATGTGACTTGAATTCAAAGCACCTCTTTAAATACACATAACCAAACTTTACAAGATTACGTGCCTCATCCTTGTTTATTTATTAACCATTTAATCTTTAAACAATTCAGGTCCGTATTTACTCACACCTTAAAAAGTGGAATGGGAAATACTGTCATAACACTGGGAAATGTTGCGACAGCGGCTGTCAGGGTGAGGGACTGCATGACACCGCATCGCATGTGACGGATCTTTGAAGTGACAAACCGCCAAGCGGCAGCGACGCAAGACACTGACGAAAGCGATATGAGAAGCGGGTTCCCGTCGCATAGAGTTAGTTCCCTTCTTTCAGATCTGGAATTCTGAAGAGCATTCACTGACATTTATTGCCATTTTGAAGATGGCGAGTCAATCAAGGTCTCTTTTTCTTATAAATATAAAGTACGTATGCACTCTAAAAATGATCTCAAAAATTGAAAAATAATATAGTGTTGAAAGTTTTTATTGCACCCGATAACATTTCAGAATTATCATGGAAAAGTATATTTGTCCGACAATAAAAAAATGTCATGAAGTACCCTTATAAGCATGTGAGAAGTATTTGTGAAATTTTCACTAATTAGTAAGTAAAGACAGTACTCTCTTCTTCCTATTAGTTTGGTTCAGTATTGCATACAAATAAAACAATATTAATCTGAATTGATCAAAATTGTAGAGTAGTGACCGAACACACGTAGCAAGAAGCGCAGCGAACATAGATTACATTATTTACTTATGCTTTTTAAGTCCATGTCTAATTTCATACAAATTGTTACACACTGATTGGGTTGACATTCTCTAAATGTATTGTATACGAACGAAACTGTTTTCGAAAAACGTTTCACATCAATCACATTATTCATTTACTTTTCTCTATGTGGAAAATATGTGACCATTCTATACAAGTCTTGGACACTGCGAGAAAAGGAAATATCCATGGAGTGATCCAATGAAGCAGGAACGTAGATGATTTGACAAATAATTAATTGCACAGCTGAGAAGGATTATTATGAAAATTAGAAGTCGCATCCAGAAAAATACGCTTAGTAATTTAAAATAATTTGAAGCTGCTAAAAGCACCTGCTATTTTCGGAGCCTTGCAATCATTGCACTTTAACTCAATTATTTTTGAATCAGCAATTGGTGGTTAGGCAAATTCCTTCCATCTCCCCAACAAATATCTGAAGTGTATTGATGTTCGTAAGTGTAAATATTAGAGAAAACGACTATATTTTCTTTATTATTCATCCATGCTCATTTTCATGGCCTTTCATGGAATCATCTCCGGATGTACAATATATAAATAAATTAAGTAAACTCAAAAACACAACTAAACTTGTACTAAACATACTACTAACTACTTAACCAAACATACTAATCTAAACAAATATTTGAATAACCTTCAAGCTCTGGTCATATATTTGAATTAACTTATGATCATATTCACATGGTCTATGTGCCAATTTATGTTCCTGGACTCCAGACGTGACTATTTGAAATTTCAAAATATATTAAAATATGTTCAATTGTATTAAATATATCCATGTACGAGCTGCCGTGGGAGACTGTCGCACCGGATCGCGTGTTCAAAAACCGCGCGCTTAGAGTATTTCTCGATGACCACCGAGCTCCGATAAGCGATGATTATCTGCTAAGGAGATGGCGCCTGGAAGGGGGCAGAAAGTCGAGGAGAATCGAGAGGTAGATAGAGAGGCGGAGACGGCTAGAGGTATGCCAGACGGCGTGTTGGGTAGAGACATTTTGGCGAGAATTGTGATGGCGTGGTAGTGCACGCGGAAGTTGGGAATTATTAGTGGCGGTTGCTGAAGTGAAGAATTCCGAAACTGTTAAAGCTTGTTAAACTAAACTATCTCCGTTGTGACGAACGAGTCAGAAGATTTTCTGGTGATTGGACTGTGGGCGCCTCCGCCCACAGTCCAATGAGCAGAAAGAACGAGCAGCCATGGCGTGCGAGCTTCGTGCCATGGGTCGCCGATGCCTTTAGCGAAGTTCAAGCCTTGGACCTGCGGCCAAAAGCGGCGCGCCAGATCGCGGACGCTTTCCACGACATGAGCGGCCGGCGCCACTATTGACATCGCGGAGGAGGTGGGCACCGAGCTACGCTTCTATAATAAGTACTTCCAGCAGGATTTATTTGTTATTACGTTGTCGGAATCATTTGATTTCGATATAAAATGAACTCACGAAAAGATGTGACTTTGTTAACATTTTGAGAAATTCGAGCCATGTATTAGGCATTGAAAATCGAGAAAATATAAGGGCCACGCAATATGTGGAACTTCGTAGTGATGCTTCTCGTCAGTGGTGAACATTGTTTGAAGTCAAGGGACTTATGCTAGAGAGGGAATGGAGAATTTATTTGAATTAACAATCTCCTTCGGACATAACTTACGAATGTATGGCCTGGGGTTAAGAATGAGACAGGTTTAGAGGTTTAGAATTAAGACATGCAATTGGAGACTTTAGATTTATGTCAGAATGCACGAAACTGTGTGATTTTTTTATTCGAGGAAACTGTTTCCTGTGTCCTGTGACTCATGGTGGTGGGAGATTATGGTTGTGTTTTGTAATTAAAGGTGTTTAATCTTTTTGATGGGTACATTGTACGATGTGGTCTTGAATTTGTGTTAATTTATTTGGGATGATTGACTTTCTGGCTTCAAGCAAAGTTGGTTTATCGATTATTGGTGATTATTTTGTAAATTTTCTAGTGTTTTGTTGTACAGTGCGACTTCAATCTGAGAAATTAGACTATTATTGCAAATTGTGTAGAACATTATCTTTGTTTTGTTATGTTTTTGTTGTTTTGCGGGGCCACAGGAAGCTTTATGCGTTCTTCACATTAAGACAAGGCGGTAAATGTTTGACATTTGTGCTGATGACAAGTCAGGGAAGTGACAGACACCCGTGTATATGCAATTTCTCATTAAATGTTATTGTTCGTTTTCAAAATGCAATTACGTGGGACAACGCAGACAATCTTGCCCTTAGTCCCTGATTTCCCATTTTAGGAAATCGACCAAATAAATTTGCATTCTCTAGTCGACGAACCACGGGACGGTGCGACCCGTGCCGCCACCGCTCGCCAGAGAGCTGCGTCACTATATATTTGGGGATATTCAATTAATACATCTGGAGACCAGGACCAACAACTGACCACTGAGCTCATTTTGCGTACAGTCACATGTATATTCACAAAAAATATGAGCATGAATTTGAGCATGAGCATGAACAAGTAATTTAAATATTTATAAAAATAAAAATGATCTAATGACTGTTTTTAATTATTGATTAATTAGCATGTTCCGTCCAATTAGACAGCCGGAAGATAAAACAATTTTATTTTTTTAAAGTTTATTGACATTTATTTATAGTGTATCAATAAATGTAAATTACTAAAAAATGGTTTTTGTTTAATCTCGCTGATGTCTGTAATTGTATGGAACATATATTAACTAATTAATAATTTAATTATTTATTTAATTTAATTAATTTACTTCTTTACTTCTGGAGAAAATTATAAGCTAACAAAGCGAAAGTCCTGAAAAATGAAGATGAATGATTAATAAATAAAAATACTACTTCACCTATTATTTGATTCTTAGAAGCCTGGATGCAAGATAACCTCCCCTTTGGGAGTTCCGTCGTGTTCGGTCAGGCTCCCCCAAACTTAGCAGCGGCGGGGGCGGCGGCGATGGCGGTGGTGGTGACGGGTTGACTGCGCGAGTCCCTCAACAACGCCTTGCTTTCTGGTCCCAGTGCCCGTGGCCTGTTTTGTCGCACCCCACCCTTTGCCATGCGGTCAGAGCGCCCCGCAACGCCCCGCCAACGCCCTGTCGCCGCCGCCGCCGCTCACGGCCTTCCCCCTTGTTGCAGCCACCTGCTGGAGAAGACCACCGACGGCGTGCTGCGCGCCGCCAAGCTGGGCGACCTCAAAGCGGTGAGCGCGCCCGGCGGGCTGCCTACCCTGCACCGCGACAGGGGCATGCACTCTCGGGTTTGGAAGAGTTTTCGTTGTAGCTGAAGAAATTTAGGACTGTAGACCTTTATCCGCATGTAGGATGAATTTAACATAATCCAGCGATGAGAGACACGGCTAAATACTTTTGATGTCAGAGTAAGTCTTTGATTTTTCGTTCTAAGTATTATTTTTTGACAAAGAATGAGACATTCTTTTCTTACCCTGCTAGAAATTTTCATTGCTCAAAAATTGAGTTCAATAGAAATATAATACATTAAAGTCGATGTACGTTTCAAATAAGAATTTTTAGATACATCGTGGTAATTGTGAAAATTGGTTAATCGGGATTTAGAACAGAACAGATTATCTGTCGTATAGCGGGTTTCTGAAATAACGCCAAATGGACCAAAACTACGCATGAACTATGACACGGATTAGATAATTACGGTAATGGGGTGGAATTCAAAGAGGACCATAGCACCTAAATGGCTGAGAACTGGAGGCAAAATAAAATAGTCTATAAAAATCTTACTTTCTTAGTAATACACAAAGCAATAAATTTTAAACCTTATTCCGCTTTTCTTCGAATTTATGTGGCAGAGTGATCATTATCGCACATTATTCAGGAAGTAATGGCTCCGCATGCATAAGTAAACTAGACTTGAACCTGCAATTCACATATTGAAGACATTTCAGAACATACGTGAAAGTCATCAATTCCAATTATTATCTGAAACGGAAATTGTAGGTGGAAATTTCATATAAGTGATATCAGGCCAAATAAATTCCCATCCCGAAATCCGCCATTGAAAATAGCACTTTGTAACTTCCTTAACTGCATATTTCACAAAACGAGAGTGCAAATGTCTGTAAATGGGCATTTGCTATGAGAAAAGCTATCAGTCATAAATTAGCTAGAAAATTGGAGGCTCCAATACAATAATTATGCATTTTATTTTAGTCCATTAAAGACATTAATCATATTTATTTTAACCATAATAAGAGAATTCAAGAGTTGCTTTATAATTTCGGTTTTAAAAAGAAAAATAACCCTTCTGTTTACACTTTAAATCATGACAGGAGAAATTTAATTCGCTACAGGTATATGCTTTTGCACTAAAACATGTCCACTGATGAAGCCCATTAACAATAGATGTTCGCTCGCGCCGTTGCCTAGTCTGTAATGCACAGAGTATTGTCCCTGACAGCATAAACGTCGGCAACACGTCGGGCGCCTGGAAGGTTAGGTGAGTCCTCCGGATCATAAGAAAATAGCTTGCTTTGCTATTGCATTCCGAATGGTGTTTAAATTGTCTGCCTTCCTTCTCTGTCGCAAATCAGCCAAACTGACTCGCAGGAACGTTGCCTGCTGAATGTATAGATAGCACATTTAATCTGATATACCATCCCTGGAAAATCGTTAATGTCTCTATGCGTGTGATCTAGATAAATAAAATATTATTAATACAGTAATAAAGGATCATACGTCTATATGATTTTTTTATAGAACAAGGTGAAAAGTAACGTTTTTGGTTTCAAAAATAAGTTTCACACTTAAATCCTTAAATGTTTGCTTTTATTAATTTGCCACAGTTTTTCCTCTAGCAAATGGTCTTCGTTAGTGCCGTTAACGAAATAAATAGGTGACTGTTTCGAAATATCCATCTTGTTTAAATTGTCTTGAGTGGGCGCCAACACGAAAAAAACTGTGACATTTGTTTTACACAGGATCTATTATTTAAAATATACTGACATAAAGGGCAGTATCTACCGAAGTATACTATTGAACTGACTTCATCACAAATGGCATACATATTTTATTACGTGTTATTATAATGGCACTTTTCGTCATTCTTTGCAAAGTTCTCGAAGGAAAGACACTCGTACAGTAACAGTTCGTCGGTTTCGCTTTAAAGACGAAGTAACTTTGGATACAGCACGAGGAAACCGTATCACAAACGATTCTAGAGTTAACAGGGTTGTACAGTTGTTCCAACCGAGACGATTGTATACTTTGTAATCATTTTGCTCCGAGGAGAAAAATATCGAGATAGCCCCTTTGTACACGACAATGGCTGATGCGAAGTAGTAAACTTTATTCGATGTTCAGATTTGGAGAACTCGGCACATTTTTCACACAATTCACGACCTCATCTACGACAGACTAATTTAAAAGAAGATTTTTAGCATTTCTTACTGTCAGTGGATGTTTTTGTCTAGTCACTTCTGCTTCCTTTGCTTTCATTCATTCTCTTAATTAGCTTTTACTTCCATCTATTTATTTTCCTTCCTATTTCTCAGCTTTTTCAATATGTCTCTAATTTTTGGACACCTGGAGACCCCTCTGTGAATTTTTGCATTATTTCGAGGCACAATTCTCTATATAGCGTATAACTTATTTTATATATTGTCTCCTTCATACTTAATTTAAATGTAGTTACTTGATTTGGGGGAAGTTAGAAGTATGTAAAGAATTTTTTTACCTTTTGTTATGGTTCCCAATTTCATATTCCTCCGCGAAAAATTATAAACAATAAATGTCACTATTATGTCAAGTTTTCCTCTTCTTTACTTCCCCAAACGGATTCGTAGTAATATTAGGTAAAACTGATCAGTACCAATAAATATCCTCCAAATCTATTTGATTTTCCGCTCTTGAGGTATCCAAGTTGATTTTTCCAAACACTGTGCAAGGTGCTTCGATGTCCACTTATTGAGAAACTCTCAGGCAGGAGAGCAAGCGTGTAGCGGCGTTGTCTTGCGTCAAAGTGAGACGCGCTCAAAGTCCTGGGCCGCGCGCAGCACGCGTGGCACAAAGCGGCTGCAGTATAAACAGGGCGGCGAGAGAGTCCTTTTCCCCTTGAAAGGGACATCGACTCAATTTTCACAGTTTACCCAACGCGTGCGGTGAAAGGGCCACGGATCGAAAACGTTACTCCCTAACGCCGACACTACCACGACACTAAAAGACCAAATAATCCGACCCCAGGGGAAAAGTTACAGATGCGCCCAAAAGCTTTGCGAAGGTTGGCGCGATCGCTCTGGAATTAGGAAATAACATTGACTCAAATGGAACCAAAATCCCACAAATTGTGGGAAATACTCCATCAAATTCGTTTGTGATTTTTTTTGTGTCAACGTCTTTACAAAAGGCACATAATTTACGGTCGATGGTAAGTGCAGCGATCGTCCTGAATAGCGATTTTGATCAGCGGCACGAGAAAGCCGGAAGGGCGTGGCGATGCTCTCAAAGGACATCGTTCTGTAATCCTCGAAGCAACTCCACGACTAAACCAACACGCGCGTACTGCTAATAATGGCAAACGGCGGGCATCGAAAAGAACAATAAAAATTGGATAAATGGAGGTAGAACGACCACAGAGTTTGCCTTTCACCATTTCTAAATTAGGAAATAACATCGACACAAAACGCAACAAAAATGTCGGCGCCTCTGCTAAAATTCAATCGCCACCCTCCCCCGGGACGCAGTATTTCACCCGGCGAACAAGGGCGTACAATTAGAGCGCTGGCGGGGGAGGGGGTGCGCTGGGCGCGGCCTCGTCGACGCCAGCGGAGGGGGGGAGAAGGAACTGGGCGGGTGCAGTGACGAGGCGGGAAGGAAAAGAGTTCGTTTGGATGGAGAGAGATATAAATGAGGAGAACAACAATGCGATGTGCTGTCTGACTGAAGAACGTGACGTTGGAAATCGTAAAAAGTGGAAAATAGAAGAAAACAAGTAAAAACTTAAACTATTGGAAAGAAGTGTTGGTGATGAAACAAATGTGTATACGAACGACCAAGGATTATAAAAGAACACGCATGAGGACATGGGGGCAAAATGGCAAGAAGGCAAGTAAAAGAGGCCAAGAAGGCAAGAAAGAATGGAAACGCTGAAGTTATAGATCAGATTGAGGGAAGAATGGATGGTTTGCGAATAGCAAACATGCAAAGTCCTTTAATGCGAGAGAAAGTGATTAAAATATATTGGACCGTCAGCAAAATGGACCTAAGGTAGTAAACACTAGACAACACGAAGAATGGGTGTGGAATTGCAAACTGCAAGCGGGTGAAGGGTGAGCAAGAATGGAGGCACAAGACGGCGGTAACTGCAGAGCGATGAGGTGACGGCCCGGTGGTGGGCGCCTCGGCGCGCGCCGTCCCGTGTTATTCTTAGATTCCACTGAGTAAGCACAAACAAGTGTCCGGAACAGCTCAATATTATTTCAACGCCGGGCGCGGGAAACGAACGCTAATTTAATAAGGCGCGACTCCCGTCGGATCCGATGCTGCTTCTTCTGCCTCCGCCGTTAGCTCGTTCCGGCGCCGCGCCGGGCGCGCAGCCTCTCCCCGCCTGCTCCCGCCCGGGGACGGAGGGCCGGTCGAAGCGAATCGCGCCTCCTTCTTTGTCTCGCGCCCGTTCCCCTCCACTTTCACCACCGTCGCCACCACCGCCGTCGCCGTCGCCGCCTCCTCCTCCGACGAGTCGCGCGTCAGATCCGCACGCCGCGGACAGCGCTTGTCCCGCACCCCCTCTTCCTTTCGCTTCCATTCTACCGTCAGTCACTCCTCGCGTCATTGTGGCCCAATTCAATTCCTTTGTCTCTCCTTATCTTCGTTATGCGACGGGTCTCTTTCTTTTCCTCCGCGCGGGCAGGGGTAAAGCTTCCTCTTTCGTCTCGCGGCCCGCGCTCGGTCCATTTCGCGCCCGCGCCGCGCCGCGCCGCGCAGCAGCCTGTTGGTGTCGCGCCCGGCGCCTCGCCGACGCCGCTCGCCCGGGCGCCTCCCTTCTAACTTTTGACTCGGCGGCGCCCGCATGCGCCCCGCAAAAGCCGCCGCCATAATAGCTGTTAACACCTCCGCTCTCGTCATTGGCGCGCACCTCCGACCCCGCCGCCTCTGTCGCCGCGCCGACTCGCAGGAACGTTGCCTTTGATGCCGCCTTGCGCGCAGACATTCCGTCGGCAGCGGCGGCGTCCCTGTCGCCGCCTTGCGTGAGTAGGTGCCGTCTGCCGTGCTGCGGAGACGCACCAAGTGGTAACCTCATTCCGAACAGAATAGCAAAGTTACATCTTGCTGCACTGTGATAGAACATTAATTTTTGTGCCGATGTTCACTGCTGTTTTTCTCGATCCTTTTAGCACCTCCTCACAAATTTGGTTTCCTCTTGCGAACCCTCTCATTTCCGCCGGGCTATTTCTTTTTACTTTCTTCTCTTGACTTCCACGAAGTGTTACTACTTCGTCTGAGTTTGGCCTGAACACAATATCGACATCTCAAGCCCACCGGGCCAATATCCCCTCTCTATCGTTTCACCAGATCAGAGTTCGCACTCTTCGGTTTCGTCAGGGTGTCTTCCACTTTTGTTATCAGTCTCCTGTCGCGGTTGTCTGGCCTCAATCCCGTCGCCCTGTTTGATTGAATATAATCGTCATTTCTCATTCTACAGGCGAAAATTTATCATCTTCTTTATTACTGATTTCTTGTCTCCTACCGTCGCGACGTGCATTTTCGATCCCCTTCCGCCTCTCTCACCCATCACTTGTTTCGTCTCGCTTCGACCCGATTCACCCCGAGCTTTCTCGCCTCCCTTCGACGTCTTCCTTCGCAGCTTACCACCACCTCCCACCCATTTCAGCTGCTTGGCTTCGACAACGCTCCGCTCTCCCAACAACCGGCTTCCACAGCCACAAGCCGTCGACTCCACACCTCCCCGGCTGCCGGCGTCGCCATCGCCGCCGCAGCCGTCAGATCCCGTCGTCGCGGCGCCACGGGCCTCCAGCGCCCCTAGCGGCTCCTGAGCGCGACCGCAGCCCGCGAGTAATAGCTTGCGATTCCACCCCGCGCGCTTTAGAGAGCTGCACTCCCCCCTCCCCCGCGACGGTTTGGCTTCCCTTCCGCAGCACAAAGAGCGCGGATCACGGTTATTAAATAAACGCCCTCTCCGAGGTTCACGCACGCCCCGCCAGGGGCCCTGATGGGACGAATTAAATAACAATGGAAGGAAAAGACGGCAGTGAAGACAAGAGGCGAACTTCGAGACGGCCACGGCGATGATAAGGATGATGATCACAGTGTACATTGAAAATGAAAAGAAAAGTAACTGATTGTTCATAAGTACAAGTCAGTCATGTTATCGTCACTTTAAATTGTTGTAAACTAATTACTTTGGCTTCATACTCTGCATTAAGTTTATCAAGTATTTTTGCCCCACTTCTACCATCTGTAAAGGACACATTTCAGTTGGGACAAATTGATATTGTACTTATTTATAGGTATCAGTAGGACTTTGAAAATATCTTCTCTTGTAGTATTTCCATGCAAGATAATGGCATCAAACAATTTCTCCGTAAACTCAAAACTAGTACTGATAATTATTAGAAACAATAACACTTGTTCTATGTCGGTTGCATGTGTTGGCTTATCCAAGGTAATTGGAAAACATTCGAACTTTGATGCCATATCTGTAAATTGAGAGGAATAATGTTACAAGCTATTTCATCTACTCTCCGTGGAACTGTGTTGGGTGAAAAGCTAACAGTTTTGCATTGATTTTTTTTTTTCGAAGCATCTCTTCAACAACTATTACAACGCAATTTTTAACAAATCTTTCTTTGTATAGGATTCACAAGGGTACGGCACTCGCGACATGTGGACCAAAGAGTGTGAAACTATACATCTTATGTCTTGCAATAAAATGTTTCAGGCTGTGTCACGATTAAATTGAACTAGAATATACTTTAGGTTGGTAGACTAGGTAGAATACTGCCAAGTGCCGGATGTGGTCTGCGGGCTTTAGTTTGCAGACCCCTGATTTATATGCTTTGTATTCATCGGACCTCCTGCTTCTCGCATGACATTTTGAGTTACATGTTACTCACAGGACATATGAAGTTTGAAAACCGTATATTATAATTATTGTTTATTTCTTTAACAAATTTGGGTTCACAATGTGGCCACAAACGGCAACCAAGCTCCGAGAGAGGGTGTAGGTACTCGAGCATTGCTCCCACCCATGCACCAACAGCGGTTAACATTCGCTTTGTACGTGTCTTGAAAACTAAATAAGAGTTTATAAAGATACTCCTTAAAAGTTTCTTGCCTATCAAGCTTGCCATCACTTTGTGTATGAGCGGACATGAGCTTTCACTCTCGTTCCCCTTCATACCTCGCACGTATCTGAGGCTCCTTCCATAGATCACCTATCTGGGGTTTCTACTACTGCTCCCTACAACTTGAGGAGAAAGCATTAATAAAATGAAAGAAAAATCAAAATAATTTTCTTTACTTGCATCCAAACAGCGTGAGGTACAGTTTGAACAAAAAATATAATTTACTATTAGATCAATATCAAAACAAACATACTTTTAATAAATAAACAATAATTATTTTAAATTTATTTCCTACCTCAGCAAACTAACTTACAAATAAACAGATATAACTTGTTCAAGGTATAATTTTTAAGGCATTATCCGTTAAGAAGTCTTTCCCATTTCTGACAATTTACACAGGAGATGAAGGGATGTTTGGTCCTCTCCACACTCACTGAAGGAAGACTCGGCCAGGCCAAATTTACACAATTTAGCTAAAAAAAGTCCTTGTTTGGTTAAAATTTGTGCCATTGCTGTTGATGGTTTATAACACATGATTTCGCTTTTAAATTTTACATGGGAAAATCATAGCAAAGGTTCCTCTGCCAGTTTCCGCAGTCTCCCGTCTTTGTGGCTACACTGCCATTCCTCGGTCTGCAAACACTCTATTCATATCCTCTGATCGCATTGTTTCTATTATGTTTTTGAGACAGAGGGTGCCTCCTCTTTTAATTTTGTACCGCGTGGCTAAGAGCTAGTTTTTAAGATCAAGGGATATCTCCCCAGCAATTACTTGTATGGCAGTTGCTGCCGAGGTGCGGTAGGCCCTGAGCATGGCCAGAAGAGCTACTCCTTGTATTTTATCTAGCTCCCGTAGAATTAATGTTTTATGACTTTCCTTGACCACACAGATGTACAGTAGGTTATTATAGGTCGAAAGCACCTTTATATATTACCTGAAGTGCCCTTTTGCCTATAATGCCTTAAAAACCGTATAAGAAGAGATATGTTGTGCCATGAAGCTGAATAAAAAGCATGTTCCAAAACTTGAGAGTGACACTAACATTTTTGTCTATGCTGATGATGGTAACGGATAAATGAAAAGAAATGAGAAAAGTGTGATTATAATTGTAGAAACTTTTAATAAAAATATCTCTCAAAATGTATAAAAAAGAGAAAAAAGTAGTTTATTAGTACTTTCCATTAAACATGGCAGATAGCTAGCTTCCTACCATTAGTATAATTTAAATGTATGAAGTAATATTATTGTTAAAACTCTTCGGAAAAAATAAATGCCAAGATACAATCGCTTTGGACGATTCGCACGATTTTCGGGCAATTAGAGCCTAGAGAACATAACAATATGAAACAAATTTAATTTTAATTTAAAATTATGAAGTTTCAAAAATTGAAAATGTTTAACTTTTTGCACTAATCTCCTGTATTTATAATGAGAAATGCATGATTTAGTTCTGACTGTGCTTAGCGATTAATTCCATGTGAACGCTTCAAGCTGCATTTGTAGTGTGACGAAATGAGATTTAGATTAAAATATTTGGTGTACATTTTCAGATATAATACAATTAACATCACTATGATTCCACGAAGAGGTGTATGCTACGTTGTAGCACTATAATTCTCGCATTGAACAAAAACAGAAAACATTTTTATAACTATCTTCCATTTTTGTGAACACTGCCAGGATTACCGATTATTTGGAAGAATTCTGCTTGTTGTGATGTGTCATTGAGGGCCAAACCATTATAATTAAAATAAATGTTATTAAAATATGCTCAACAACAATTGGGAACAGAATTACTAAATACCATATACTAAATATACAAACAACGGGAAATTAATGGGAGTGGTAAATGATGAATAAGCGTGGCAAAATACTATGAATTTTTTAGTAAAGAATCGATCATGGCCTCTTGAGAAATTTCTGTTAAAATAATTAAAATTAGAAAATTACATGGAGACCGGATGTTACAGAGTAAACAATGTCAGACGCATATAGGTGATTATTCTATCAGGAGAGACGTAGACATTAAACAAGGAGGGGAGCGACACAAAGGTTACAAAGAATAGAATTTTGAGGCTAATATTGCGCAATGGAAAAGACAAGTGAGTGGCACGTTTTGATAATAGTAGAAAGGATTTTAGAATGGTGACGAATTAAGAAACAAAGACTGGTACTGAACGAACTGGGAAGTGAAAAATATATAATAATAATTACGACTTGTAGAAATACCAAGTATTGTCATTAAACATAAGTTATTAAAGCCAACACTGTAAGGTAGCATGTACATCTATAAGTAGGGAAATCTAAGAATGTGTGTGTGTTTGTAAATCTATACTAATAAAAGTAAATTCAATGACATGTAATCGACATCAATTCCACAAAAAGGAGTGTACGAATAGAAACTAAAAATTTGCAGGCTCTTCTTCAGGATTTGATGCAGTGTCCTTGCAACGTTTGTTAAAGATTAATACAACACAAATGCAGAAAATAAATAATTTAAATGATATACTGATAGATCCACCACAACCATTATATTTCGCTGGTTGTTAAGAGACAGGTTCCTAATGTAGTCCGCTAGAGTCCAGCACCGTTGTGGTAGAACCACATTGTACGAATGGGGAGGTGGCCATGGCGAACATAACATAGCTGCGTTTTTTACTGGATATTTTTTTACGGATTACTGACGCCACGGTGGTCAAGCTGTGAATGTACTTGGTGACCTTTCTCCTCTTCACTTTGAATACTCTATAGAAAGTTGTACTATCAAAACGTGGTAACAATTTTGTTTTATCTGACAGCGTAACTTACCAGGCACAAGGATTAGAAGCTCTTGTTTAAGGTTTTATAAAGTGCAGAAAAGCAATTATGAAGGAAATTTCTACAGAATTTTCAAATAAAGAAATTGAAAAAGCTTCTCAGTCAGAAATAGAAATTTTAGACGTAAAAAGGTTAAACCGAAAGAATAAAAAATGCTCATGTGGGCAGTGGTGAGCACTAGATCCCGTGACAAACTGGACTGATTACTTTCGTTGGTCAGTCGTTCCCGACTGAAATCTATATTTTCCAAGTTCGAAGTAAAGAAGAACCTTTCGTGCCTCGCTCAATCCAATGTTTTAAATATTTCCACTTTGTTCATGCAGCGAAATCCTGTAAAGGTAAAGAAAGTTGATCCAAGCTGTCTAGTGTATCAAATTTAATAATTATAAGAAACCTTGGTTTTACTTATTTGATATTCCACCCAAAGCCGTTGTCACTATTAATCACATTAGAAGCAACCATACTTTTCTTAACGGAAGTTTATGTAGGCATCAAAATGGGCATTAAAAATAATTTTAATTTTAATTTGTTTGTATAAAATTGATCAATAATCAAACATTTATTAAAGAGAAATATTCCTTACGTTAATTTCGTCATCGCGATTCCGTTCAGCCATCTCTATCGACCCACAAAATAAATTTACCTCCAGTGGAAATCCAGGTCGAACATATGGGTGATAGTTTAGTAATTGGAGTTAGCGTACTGGGCATAGACAGAATAAAATAAAAATATTAAATGTTTATAAAAATAGTACTTCTTATAGAAGGTCTATAAAAATAAAGTTTTAGAGGGTCTATAAAAATTAACCTTCTAAAAATTTCGAATAAGACCCCCATAATCCTACAATATACATTTTATTTCCGTAAATATGGTCAATTCATGATTTCTCTCCTGCAAGCTGACAATTTGGGGAAATGATACACTTGTAGGGAAGAGGTTCTCGAAAACATCTGTCAATATTGCAAATGAGTCAAGATAATTGTATTCATTAATTGTATCATTTAAATTATTTCATTCTCCTTTATGTTTTATTTATTTACTACTAAAATTAGTCATTTGTAAATAAAAAGTGGGGTCCCTCCGTAGTCGCCCACCTTGTTGCTTTAGCGTGCGCACTTGCATGTGCCCATCGTAAGCGCGAGTTGTCTTGCCCGCAGCTGAAGGAGCTGCACGCAGCGGGCTTCTCGCTGCTGTCCATCGACGCGCAGGGGCAGACGGCGCTGCACTACGGCGCCCGCTACGGCCACAAGCAGATCGTGCGCTACCTCATCGCCACCGGCCCCGCCGCGCTGCTCGACATGGCCGACACGCTCACGTGAGTACTCGCATTGGCGACCCGCCAGAAAAAAAGTAATTAAAAAAATGCCATAAGACCAGCTGCAATAGCTCAGTAGAAGCTCCGCAGCCTCTTCAGCACTGTTGACTGGGATTATGTTCTTGGCTATCCGGGATGAGCCGCGTCTCAGTCTAGCTCTGAAGAAGGCCACAGCAAGATGGCCGAAACGTCAGCAAAACCGACTGAGACACGGCTCATCCCGGACAGCCAAGAACATAATGACTCCGGCCGCGGAAGCCTACGAATCTACCTGTTGACTGGGAGGTCCGAGGATCCTGAGTCCCGGAGGGAGTAGGAGAGCCTAGAGTCCTGGTGCTGTCCAATTTTTGACACTTGCTACATTATTGTGTGGAATGGTGTTCGGGCTGGTACTTTATGGACTTGGTACATTATTTTATGGTGATCGATTTTCGCAGAAATACTTACGCCCACCATGTGACATAATTGTATAAAAATGTACATAATCCAGCATATCCTTCAAGTACGGTAAGTGAAAGACTGAATAAGAGATGATATTAAATAACATTCATAACAAACTGATCTGGTAGGAGAATAGGAGATTTTACGGGCAAGTAGTCGTATATTCTTAGAAGATCCTAAGAATAGGTGTTAAAGGAAAAAAACATTTTCTTTAATCACACATGTTTATTACCTTTAAAACATGTATTCATCGTAAATAGTAATTCAATCAAAACTTACAAATCACAATCTATTATCATTCCTCTTCACAGGCATATTTTTCCATGCTTATTCCTGGGTCACCCTTCCGTGAAACAAAGCCTACTTGTTATTGGTTCATTACGATGGAAATTGAGAAAATCAGGAAGTACAACGCAACACTGGGGACCCGCAAGTGAAGCGGTCGCGTGTCAACAGCGCTTCTTGCGCAACTCCCTCCCTCACGTACTCTCGCATTCTTCTGAAAACGGTGCGTCACCCTCTCTTCTCCATGACATCACCAGTCGGCCTGGCACGTTTCTTTCCGTTTATTAACTCTCGTCTCACGTGACATGACTATCGCCTGACACACTAAAATAGGTTGGAATGATTAACGCCCGCCTTCGAGATGATTGGGTGAACGTAGAGTCGGAATGTTTCCCATGACTGACAGAACCAAAATGAGTGTAGAGAATGTGTGAATTTCAACGTCTGTATTACTAAATTCTAATACGGGCAGGAATTGAAATAAATCTAAGTAGTCTCCGCCCATGTGAATGGTGTCTGTTATTTACTTAGATGCTCAGGAGCTCGAGAAAAATCAAAACCTGTATGTAACTACTTTGCAATGCTCGCAAAAATCGAAAGAAATATACGAAGTCTCTGGCACCTGAAAGGTGTGAATAGGTTCGTTTGACAGCCAGGAATTCGGGAAAAATCCAAAACTGAAACAGTTTCGATTTTGGCTGAAAAATGCATTTATTTGATCATAATATTCCACATTTTGCTCATACTGCGCGTATCGACTAAATCCTTATACTCAGTTCGTCACTTCTTGTGACACAGATCACATCATGCGAGAGCAGGGCTTTAAAGAAGAGGCCGTCGTTCATTAAATATTTGTTATTCACGTGTTGAGTCAAGGAAAAGCAACATTTCTTGATATTCTTAGTTTGTGTAAAATTGTATTGTGCATCCCTATACATTGTTATGTTTTGTTATGTATTGCAATATTCGTGAAGATTGTTTTCGTTAAAACATTTAATTTTTAGTAGTGTTATACGAGAGTATTTGGTTTGTTATACTTGAATAACATCGACTACTTTTTGGAAAATTATTTGGTGTGGTTTTGTTCAGTAGATTTTTGGTGCTAAAGGCCATTAAAACAATTATATTAAAACTTGTAGTTGGGGAACAATGAGTACGTTGAATCACGATCTAAGAACAGATCATACGACATTAATAATTGTTTCTTATTCGTACGTTAATCTTAGACAATTGCGAAATGTGTTATGATGATTTTCTTTTGAAGTGCAAACAAGATATTCTGAAAACTGTCGCGTCGAGACTTCTAAAACACCCTACTACATCTTTTCCGTCTTGTGGCGCAATATGTACACAGAATCATGAAGTTTTATAAGTAGTATGGCTTTTCTTTTGTGTACAAGAGACCTCGAAAACGATTATTTTTATCTCCAAAATTTACGCTATTGTCTTAAAAACATTTGTATGCTCGTCGTGTTTGGTATGATAAAAAACTTTCTACTGATAAAATAAGTTTTTTTTCTCAAAAAAAGGTCAAACACATTCCCTTTAACTGGTTCAGAGTGTAAACACAAGTTGCGATCAAAAGCAATCATGATGCCGAGATAGGTACGCCTTCGCCACAATGCATTTCGGCGACGTAATGTAATGTACTTCTCAACTATGTATTAGGTTGCTGTGGAAGTTTCTAAAAGTTAATTTAAACAATATGAAATATTGTGTATGTGTTCTTGTAGCGAAAAAGTTCTGTATTATTTACGTTCGTCTCGTGCAGAAATTTAAAAACGTAGACCTAAAAGAAATGGGAACACTGTAAAGCTACTGCATTTCAAAATGACATTTTTGTGCAACATGTCGGAGCAGCAGCTGAAAATGCTTTGTGCGGGACACAATGCGGGGCCGCCACTTGGAGCGAGTGCAGGAAACGAATCGCATCGGGATTTCGCTCTCGGGCGAAAGCGGCAACGCCCAAGAAGGCGAGCGCTGCACCCAGAGGAACAAATCCCGGCCTCGGCCGTGTAAAGCCTTTGCAGGCCGGGCATTTCGCCTCAGTGCACTGTGGGATGATACGTCATATCTTGGAGAAAATACAGTTGACTTGTAAATACAGTTACATCCTATTAATTAATGAATTAATTAACTTATTTATTTATTTTAGCAACACGTAACATTTTCCTATATTATTTCCTATATTTTAGTAACACGCACCTGATTGACAGGGCAACTCACGTGTGGCAAGCGCAGGATCTCTCAGGGGACACACTGCCTACTGACGATGACCATATCGATTTTTTGCTTTTATTGTTAGTTGCGTCAGAACGTGCATTGCCCTTAACGCACATGTATCAAACCTTGCGACCGTTTATTAGAAATACTTTGGTTGACAAAGCTGAACAATAAAGACAAATCCAATTCTCGTTTCTAGTGGGCAGGTTGACCCCTCAGAATTCGTGTACCTTACTACCACTAGAGCATGATGAGTTGTCTACCAATAAAGGGGAGATCTTAAAGTTATCATGCGTTAACTTTGTAATATGAATTTTGTATCACATGTTCAGTAATAAAATGTTATATATTCCGTCCCTAAATGACTGAGAATTTTGTAACATATTTTCTGAACCATCCTGCAAAATGAACAGATGGATTTGTGGTGATATTATGCCAAAAATTGTATGCATGATAGAGTAATATTTTTATCTTCATTATCTTTTTGAATATGCTATATTATCGAGTTATGAATATTAGTCTTATCGACAAATCCCACAAAACGAATACATATTAATGTGTATTCAATTGAGAATGAAATGAACCCAGTTTTACCTGTCAATGCTATGAGATCATGTCCATTAAAATGTACTATGTAACAATTACATTCATTCGCGAGTTAATAATGTTAATGTCTTACATGTGCCGTATGTCGTGGTGTCCTAATTTCAATAATTCTAAATTCTCAACAGAAATATCTACGCAAAATATTTCTTTGCTATAATAATTTCAAATACAATTAGAATAGGGGGCGAAATAACTTTTAGTTCACTGTGCAATAATCTCATCCCCATGAGATTTATTAGACCGGCGCAAAAGCTTGAGTCATTCTTTAGGATTTATTTTCGGTACTACGAGTCGTAATCATAATCACTGTTCCCTACCGTTCCGTTGTGACCAGAATGAAGACTTCACTTATGCACTTTCCGTACGGCATCTTCTGCCGCTATCACCTATACTTTATCTACTGCCGCTGTCGCCTTGATATTTTTAACATCATTAAAATTGCCTCAATGTAATTCACAGAAGTTGCCACATTCGATCGCTTCATTTAACATTTGAGTAGATAAGATCGGAACATCAACATCGGTTTCCGTGTTACATTCCCACCGTTATAATACAACAATCTTCACTCCACTAGCAATGACCTTACTCCATTCTGTGCCACAATCACTGCCATCACACCTATTTCTACCGTTATCAGTTGTGAGACGATCGCCGCCCCACTCCAACGCGCGGCGCCGCGCGGCAGTCGCCACTCGAAGGCCTCCCTCGCGGCGCGCCTGCGCTGGGCCGTCGCGTCGCACGGGCGCGCGTTGCAGGAGGAGCAGTCCGCATCGCGCACGCAGCATCTCACGCCCCGCGCGTCTAATGAAAGGCCGAGCGCCGGACGCAGCGGCGCGTGGCCGAGGCAGAGGCGGCGGTGGAAGCGGTGGCGGAGGAGGGTGCTGAGGGGCCGGCGGCGGAGGTGAAGGAGATGGCGGAGACGCAGGCAGAGGGGGAGTCGGAGACGGCGACGGGGGTGGTGGCGTTTGGCGGAGGCGACGGACGAGGTGAAAGAGGAGGCGAAGTTGGCTAGAGGTGTGCGGTGCTAGAGGGTGGCGGAGGAGGGTGATGAGGGGCCGGCGGCGGAGGTGAAGGAGATGGCGGAGACGGCAGGCAGAGGGAGTAGCGGAGGGAGAGTCGGAGACGGCGACGGGGGTGGTGGCGTTGGTGGAGGCGACGGACGAGGTGAAAGAGGAGGCGAAGTTGCTAGAGGCGGCGGTGCTAGAGGGTGGCGGAGGAGGGTGCTGAGGGGCCGGCGGCGGAGGTGAAGGAGATGGCGGAGGACGCAGCAGAGGGAGTAGCGGAGGGAGAGTCGGAGACGGCGACGGGGGTGGTGGCGTTGGCGGAGGCGACGGACGAGGTGAAAGAGGAGGCGAAGTTGCTAGAGGTTGCGTGCTAGAGGGTGGCGGAGGAGGGGTGCTGAGGGGGCCGGCGGCGGAGGTGAAGGAGAGTGGCGGAGACGCAGGCAGAGGAGTAGCGGAGGGAGAGTCGGAGACGGCGACGGGGGTGGTGCGTTGGCGGAGGCGACAGGACGAGGTGAAAGAGGAGGCGAAGTTGCTAGCAGGTGGCGGTGCTAGAGGGTGGCGGAGGAGGGTGCTGAGGGGCCGGCGGCGGAGGTGAAGGAGATGGCGGAGACGCAAGCAGAAGGGAGTAGCGGAGGGAGAGTCGGAGACGGGCGACGGGGGTGGTGGCGTTGGCGGAGGCGACGGAGCGAGGTGAAAGAGGAGGCGAAGTTGCTAGAGGTTGCGGTGGTGCTAGAGGGTGGCGGAGGAGGGTGCTGAGGGAGGGGCGGCGGTGGGCGGCGGCAGAGGTGAAGGAGATGGCGGAGACGGAGGCAGAGGGAGTAGCGGAGGGAGAGTCGGAGACGGCGACGGGGGTGGTGGCGTTGGCGGAGGCGAAGGAGGAGACGGTGGTTGGAGACGGGACGAGGCCAAGTTGGTGGTGGATTGAAGGCCGAGTAGGAAGCGGAAGCAGAGGCGGCGGGCGATTGTGGCGGTGAAAGCGGAGGAGGCAGAACGGCGTAGCGCCGTGTCGCGCCGCGTGCGTGGCGCATTGGGTCGATCATGCGTCACGGTGCCTCTCGAGCGCGTAAATTTTACCCGCGCCCGACCCGAAGTGAAGCAGCGAGGCACGACGCGGTGACATTCTCGCAGCCGCCCCTTTCGTCCATCCCGCCTGCACTTTTCCCACCGGCGCCTCCTCCCCCTCCTGTTCTGGCCGTAGCAGTCACGCCACATCACCGCTTTGCTACTCACACTATCCCCAACTCGGGTGAATGCATATTGATTTTGAGTACGTCAACTGCGTGGGTCTTGTGTCTCGTAAGTATATTACGTGGTATATCCAAGACGTGGGAATGTTCCCCCTCGCTGGAAGTAAAATCAGGCATCGTCCTACGTTCTGTGTTTCCCCTTCCAAATATCTGACTCCAAGGGGGACCAATCTGCCCAACAAGGGCAAGCTCTAAGTTTCTAACTGGTCTCCCAACTTGTGCATGGTAGGATAGTGCATATAAGCGTGCATTTCAAGAGAGAGAAAAGGTTGGTTGATTTAGTGATTCCAAGCGCGTCAACTGCTAAAGGTCATTACATTACATAAGTGTAGTGAATGTTTGTTGCTCTGGAGGTGGCGGTGAACGCGCTCCGCTGGATGGAGAGATCCGGCACCGCGCAGCTGGGACAAACTCTAAGCTCTCTACCGCTCTAACCGGTCTCCCGGCATGTGTGTTAGTCTAATTGCATGTAAGTCTAAATGTAAGGGGTAGGATAGGACAATGAATGGAAAGGAAAGGAAAGATCGCGAGCGGTCCCTGGCCCTTTTGTTAAGCATTCGGGATGGCATTCAACATTCGCCTGGTATTCATTGGGTAAACCACTGAAAAGTACCGTTCAGAGCAGCCGGCCGCTAGGATTCTCCTCCAGACAGCGACCGAACTCGCCCGCTTCCAATGCTCCAGCGTGCTTGGATGCGGCACCGTCATCGCCGCGGCCGCCCTGACGGTGAACGCGCCCGCCGGTGAGTGGGCGGACGGGCGGGGAGACGAAGAGGCGTGAGAGCGCGCGGGCGGGTGGGCGAGGTGCTTATCGACCGAGCAAGTTCAATACCCCGCTCCCCGCGCCCCCGCGGGCCGGTGCAAACGCTTGCTCCAAACCGGGACCTTCTAATACTGTTTGCCCGCGAGTTGCGCCGGGTCCCTTATCGTCGGCGGGATCGGGCCTCGACTTGACGGGCATTCGTCAACAAAAGGAGAGAGCGTGGGTCGCGGCGGATCAAACATGTCGCTCTCCGGAGCTGAATAATAGACAGGGTGCTGGGAAGGAGGAAGATATGCGGTAGGAAGCTGAGGTCGTGAATGGATGCAAGGAAGATTTTAGAGAAACGACACTTTCAGAATTAGTCGTAGCACATGGTATGATAATATGGCTTAATAATGGTCATCTACGGTGACCACTTATCAGTGTCCTGGAGAAACAAGGAAGCATTCGTAAATTCCAGTCCTGTATATGTTGTTGAAATTCTTCCAAAGTATGTTTTTTCTCTACCTTTCTATCTTGTTTTTTTCTTCTATTTTTCAATCAATATCCCTATCTCATTATCTAAGGGATATAAACGCCCTTTTGGGTTACCATTTTATGTTCTGAAATACTTTCGGAAGGGTTCGAAAGGAAATGTCTCGAAAACGAAGGTAATCTCTCCTTTCATTTCGTAAACGGATGTTTAAAGTTTATTTTTAAAAAATATTAAAAACGTAATTGATGAAAATACACTTTTTGAATTGACCTTGTGAACTAATGTGAACTAAGCATCCGAGAGATAATTGTGATGAATAATATGAAAGGAACAATACTTTCAGGATCAAAGCGAAAAACAACAAAGATGTGCGGAGCTCTCGGAGCACCTAGGTCGAGTTCGTCGTTGTTGAATTTCATTCGGAGGACATTAGAACATCTTTTAGCATCTCTAATTGTACATTTTCTTGCATTTTTGCAGGTTTTGGAACGAAGATGTTCTATTATATTGTTTTTAATTATATCGATGCTCTGCATGCTTCTTTGACACTTTATTTACAAATGCACAAAAAGGTTTCTTTCATTCCTTCCATAATTGGAATTTCTTTGAGGCTGTTCGGTATCGTGTCATTCTTGTGAACTAAGCATCCGAGAGATAATTGTGATGAATAATATGAAGGAAAAATACTTTCAGGTCAAAGCGAAAGACAACAAATGATGTGCAGAGCTCTCGGAGCACCTAGGTCGAGTTCGTCGTTGTTGAATTTCATTCGGAAGACATTAGGTCATCAATTTTTGGAAAACGAACAATAATGGTCGAAGTTTCCAACTTTCAAATTTTTGGAGAGTGATGTAAGGAAATTATTTAGTGAATGTATTTTGTTCAAAGTTATTTGCACGTTATTCATTAAACACTGGATGCCCACAAGATTCAGAATGAAAGCTTTTATTCCATAAACAATTTTATTAACTAACTCGACCCATAAGAAATGAAAGTTGAATTGTCCACCAGGTTAATTATAATGTTAGTTATTTTGTTCTGTTTCAGTATTCTAAGAATCTGTATAAGAAACTAATTTCTGGAAATAGCGCATTATCTAGTAATAATTTTGTATTACACAGGCCAACAAAAGAAGGGTTTCAAAAAACTTTTTAAATCTTAATAGCTGATTTTTATAGTTTTTGAGGTGCTGAAACCGCATCTGAACTCTTATTTCTTTCCTTCATCCACAGTTGGGTCATTTTATCTCTTAAGATATGGGAAAATATGCTATATATGTCAATAAAGTGAAAAATAAACGTCCTCTAGAATACCAACAGAACTTTATTTAAACATAGCAACGGCTTTATATTCTTAACTTTACATTCTACAAAGTCTTTACATGTCCTTTGACGTATATTTTTTTGTCTCTTTTCTTTAAAGCCCCTGAAATAGCTCTTTCTTCTCTATGCCGTTTGCTCTCTCGGTGAAGTGACCAACAGTAATCTCCCATCATATTGGTGTTCCATCGTCCCTGATAACGTTTTTTCATCACTTTCAGATCTTAATGAAAACGCTCACCTTATTCTTCACTTACATCACCTAAATCGTCCGAAAATAATTGTAAATGACTCTTTAAGAAGTAAACCTTGAGGCTCATTAAACATCTCAATTTCTTGAAAGCATTCAGCATATTGGCAACAATTGCTTGATAATCTTGGTCTTTTTTGTTGGCTAGGAACTTATTACGTGATCAAAAGCACTCTACGCTTCATTTTCCTTTTTTGTCAAAGGTGGTTCAAATTGGGGATCAAACATCACTTTTCTCATATATTCTAATCTAATAATTCTAATATGAGTATCAATGAAGATACCCTCTTTTAATAATTTTGCTGCCCACCAGCGGGGCACCGCCCCAACCGGGACAAGCTGTAAGCTCCCGACCGGTCTCCCGGCATATGTGGTAGTGTAGTGCATGTTATGTAAGTGTGAGTGTAAGAGGAGAGGATAGGACAAGGAAGAGGAAGGAAAGATCGCGCGCGGTTCGTGGCCCGTTTGTTAGGGTACTGCTCCGGTATTCGCCTGGTGTTGATCGGAGAAACCACGGAAAACTACCGATCAGAGCAGCCGGCCGCTAGAATTCTCCTCCAGACAGCGACTGAATTCGACCTAGCTGACAAGCTAGTGTCGAAAATCCTGCCGCCATCGGGACTCGAACCTAGGACCTTCCGGTCAGAGCGACTGCAGTGACATCAGGTTGATGCACTGACCATCTCTCCCGGTACAAAGGTACTTGAAACACGACTCGTCTTTAGGTAAGGCAATTGTTTATCAGACCTAATAATTTTATGTGCAATGAAGGCAGAATAATCTTACGATAATCTTGTGTTGATCCACCATATGTTCCCGTACACTGTTATTTTCCCTCGGGTTTTAAAGATTTTGTTACAGGCCAATTCTTTCAAGACTAATGCAAATCTCGTGTCCTACTATCCCATTCACATAGTAAATATGGGAATTTATAACTTCCTGCATCTCATATGTATCTAGATACTCAGAGCAGCATTTGCCTAACTATTCAGATAAAATGTTAAAATGTGACAAATGGTGGGTGATACGGCATTTTTATTGTTATTTCTGGAATCAACACACTTAAAATAATAAGAATTAGGTGAACACACACAAAAAGTTTTTTGGTCGTTGGCCTGGGTTGTGGTTGTTGTTGTTGTTATTATTATTATTATTATTAAACCAGAATATCTATTTTCCTAAGTCCTTCGTCATTTCCATTTCTTGTATATACATATTAAAGTAATTACTTATTTATAATTTTCTTGAATTAATATTGCGTTGTCCCAAGAAAAGATGTTTAATTAGGTGATAAAATAAAAAATCCTTTTAAGCATTGTTATTTCTACTTTCCACATACAACATTCAACTTATTTTAAAAAGTCAATCATTTGAAAATAAAATTAGTACTTTAATTATATTTGAATTAAGTTTCAAAATTAGTTTTGAATATAATGAGTATAATTTGTGTATATTTAAGTAATAACAAAATTATTAAAACAATAACCTAATTCTAGTTAATATAAATAAATTGCTCTTTTTGTAAAGAAATTACTAAGAAAGTTCGTTTACGATACAATAGACGTACATGCTTCAAGTGTTTTCTGTAAGCTTATGAACAAAAAGAGTTAACAATAGAAAATAGCAGAGTAATGTAGAGACCGAACTCTGTAAAAACTTTGCGAAAAATGAAGACTACACTGAATTCAAAAGCCGGGAGCTCACAACAAAAATAACAGAAGAAATAGCCGGAGGAAGGGAAAGAGAGAGCGCGGAGGATAAATCATGTATAACTTCATAATGAAGAGCAACTTTCCGGTGAAGGATTTCCAATACAGTGCAAAACTGGCATAAATTGTGCCCTCTCGAGAAAAATGCTGTTCGTGTTTCTTCACACTGAGGCCAAATTCATAAGGCTTTGTGGGAGAATCCAAAGGAGCAAAATTCTCATTCATAAGTAATTCTGTCTGCTAATTTACTTACACATGAAATGGGATGTATTAGCAATTTATAATGATCACTTCAACACCTATGTCGATTCGCATATTATAAACAAATCTTCATGAAAATGGGGTAAAATGTATTGATTCATGATTTTTCACGTCGGAAGATTTTCATGATTCAGCTAAGTTTTGAAATAATCATACTTTTTATTAGTTTACTTTTTCTCTTTTCGGTTAACAGGCATCTATAATAGTTCGCTCATTCTTGCAAGCTAATGGCACTCATTTGCGGTGTACCTTTATTTTCCATTGTTAATCCCTTTAATACTTTCCATGCTTTATTTGATCTTGTACTTCCGATGCATCGACCAACTTATCAACTTCCCCACAGGACATTTCCTATACCTATTTTTTTCTTTTATAAAATTCATTTGGGTCTCTCTTTAATTTAAGGTATTCTGTTTTGTCACCGTCAGATTTTGTTGTTAGCCACCTTTTGTATGCTTACTTTCTCTGTCTGGAGAGATTTCTGATCTTGGATTCCAGCAAGGTGAAAAATGTTCTTTTTACTCCAAGTATCTTTCCCTCAAAGCTTCATTTAGCTGACTGATGGATGCAAAGGATCAAGGCTTCGTACGAGTAGAAAAAAATTCGAGGTTTTCTCCCCTTTTGCTAGAACTTTATTTGCAAGACGTATTTGGTATAACAATTTGGTAGTAATTCTCAAGGCTTTCCAGAATATATCACTCATTAACCAGTGCTAATCCTAACACCCAACCTCTGCACCGCCGGTTCTACATTCTGAATCCAATAGGCGCTGAGACTTCGGGTCAGTCGCTCCGCTATCAGCAGCTACTATCGCTCCGCGCCGAGTAAGGCCAGACCAGTCTCGGTCGGACTTCAGTATTTGTCTAGTGTTTCGTCCGTCAGTCAAGTATTAATTGTGTTTAAACTATCCAAAGTGCTACTCATTCAGTGCATCGAAGTTATTCAAAACTAGTGAGTGCAGTGCGTTCATCAATCGTTCGTTACTCTCATTCATGAGCAACGAAAACAATGTCATCACACGGGAGTTAATTAGTGCGGCCCTAATCACATTAACGGTGAAGCAACACCCTTGCCAACCAGCATATGGAATCTCACTCGGCAGATCAATCAGCAACTTCCAAATGGGTGCGTATCAAACGCCCCCTACCACATCACCGATGGACACCAGCCCCTCTGCTTTATCATCTGGCATCCCGTCAACCTCCAACCAGGCGCCCGCTGGGACTCTAGTCGGTAAAAGACCGATAGAGAACTGCGAAGAAGGTGACAGCAAACGCGCGGCACGCAAGGTAACATCCATCATAATAATAACTCAGACCTCCAGAATCTCTACAACGTAAAAATTTCCAATAGATTTGGCTTTCTTAATGAACAATTGCCTGAAGAATCATCTGATCCAAAGAAAATTCCGCCAATTTTTGTCACCAGCCACAAGCAATCATGCCGAACTTATTTGCGAAATTAAAAATAAAATATCTAATAATTTCACAACAGAATTCAAGACCAACAAAATTAAAATTCAATTCCGGACCACACAAGATTTCCGCAGTACTGTAAAACATTTTATTGAAACTAACAAACAATTTCATACTTATAGTGACCCCTCTTGTAAAAAATTTTCAATAGTGATAAAAAATATCCATCCATCAATTACAGAAGAAGAAATTTTAACAGACATAAAATCCCAATATCAGTCAGTCATCAAAGTAACTAGACTAATGAAAGACAATGTCCCAATTCCAGTGGTAGCAGTGGAGTTTAGTGGTAAAGACAAAATAGAATCCGTCCTCCAAATAAATAACGTGTGCAATTCAATAGTTAAACCAGAAAAAAGAAAGAAAGCAAAAGGTCCAATTCAGTGCTTAAGATGCTTAGACTTCGGTCATACACGTAATCATTGTAATTACAACATTTCGTGCGCGTTTTTGTGCCAAAGACCACTTCACTGCGCAATGCCCCACTAAAAATAATAATCTAAAATGTAAACTCTGTAATGGAGCCCATAGGGGAGACCTTCGATCTAATGAATGTCCTTATTATCAAAAATTAATAGACAAAAGGCAAAAATATTATATCTCAGAGAATCATAGAAAATTCTTTACCTACTCCAGCACCTTCATTTAATCTATCAAACTTTCCTTCACTTCCACAAGTAAGAGAAATCCCACATTTCACTCAATTAAACCATAACAACCAAACCCAGCCACCCCGTTCTAACACTACCACAAACCAAACATTTAATCCAACTAACAACAATCACTCCACAAACAACAATACTTTCACTCCAACTCTACAGAATATAATTCACTCAATAACTAACTACATATCAAGTATCATATCCTCAATAATTCCAACAATAATACAAAGCATACAGAACTCAATAACATCGTATTTAAGTAACAATTATGGCCCATCTTCCCCTTAAAAACTTTATCATCCTCAATTGGAACTCAAACAGTATCTCAAATAAAAAAAACCGAACTAAATCATTTCATCCAACAAAAATCAGTAGATATAGCTTGCATAACAGAAACTCGCCTCAATAGTTCAATGAACTTTTCAATTCCAGGTTTCAATACATATAGATCTGACAGAGAAAATGATCAAGGAGGAGGTGTCCTAATATTAATCAAACAAAACGTCCCACATTATCAGTTCATCCCACCGCCCACCCCCGACCTCGAAACAATAGCAATTAAAATTCCATTAAATAATAAGATTGACCTCAACGTAATAACAGCATACAAACCTCCCAAAATTAAAATAAACAATATCAACATATCCACATTGTTGCAATTACCCACCCCAACAATCATCATAGGAGACCTCAATGCTAAACATCACTCATGGGGATGCAGAGTCTCCAACTCGGCAGGCAACTTCCTACATAAATTACAATCACAAATACCCTTCTATATTATTGCCCCCCCAGATCCTACCCACTATCCCTTTGATTCACAAAAAAATCCAGACATCCTCGACATAGCACTCACAAATTTCAGTTCCCAACTAAATTCACTTACATACCATGAATTGGACTCTGATCACATCCCAGTCATTATCTCTACCCGACTGCCAGTTCCCCCTCCAAATCCTCTCTCCTCGCTATCTCTAAACACACTTAATATAAATTGGAAATCATTTAACAGAAATATAAACATCTCAATCCCTCCGTTTAAAACATTAAAATCTCCAACAGACATTGACGACGCAATATCAACATTCAACAATACAATAATTAAAGAAATAAACAAATTACAAAAAAACAAAATTCTGGACCCTAATACTAAAGTAAGAAAACCTCTACCTACTCAAATAATCCAACTAATTAAATTAAAAAATAAAACCAGAAGACTCTGGAACTCATTAAGAATACTATCTATCAAAAAAGAATACAATCACTTAAATAACATTTGCAAACGGGTTTTGTACACTTACAGACAGCACCAATACACTACCCTATTACAATCTCTAAACGTAAGAAATAACTCTCTATGGCAATTTACTAAAAAATACTGAAAAAAACCAATTCAATTCCACCTCTATCAACTAACACAGGAAAAATACACTCTCCTAGCGCCAAAGCAGAAGCCTTAGCAAAGCATTTCCAAAATACTTTTACGCCCAATAATTCTCCTTTTCACACCAAGCACCCCGAAATCCTTCAAATAGCCTCTTCCCCCATCTTTAACATACCCCATAGAATAAAATACATCTCCCCCCGCGAAATAAAAACACTTATTCAGAAACTACCAAATAAGAAAGCCCCGGGCACGACAAATCAGTTCAATAATCTTAAAGAATCTCCCACCGTCAGCCTTAGCCTTCCTAAACAATATTTATAATTCAATTTTAAGAACTGGATACTTCCCCCAAACTTGGAAACATTCAATAATCCACCCTATTCCGAAACCAAACAAAAATCACTCCAAAGTTGACAGTTACCGGCCCATCAGTCTACTCCCCGTTATTGCCAAAATATTCGAAAAACTAATCCTTGCCAGATTAAACCAGCATCTTCAAAACATAAACATAATTCCCAAACATCAATTCGGATTCATTGCTCACCACTCAACTGCCCACCAACTACTTAGAATAACAGAACACATCCATACTGCATTTCAGAAAAAGCCAACATACAATATCCACATTCCTGGACATCACGCAAGCTTTTGACAGAATCTGGCACCCGGCCCTTATCTACAAACTAATAAAAGCTGGAACCCCAACTTATATAATTCATGTCATCAGAAGTTTCCTTACAGACCGTACATTCTCAGTAATAGTCAACAATCACCACTCCACTCCCCATATTATCAAAGCAGGCGTCCCACAAGGCTCCCCATTATCACCGACATTATTCAACATATACATCTCAGACATTCCTTCATCAACAGATTCCAACATTGCTCAATTTGCAGACGATACAGCCCTATTTGCCTCAGGATACTCATTAAATAACCTTCGATCAGAAATCCAAAACCACTTAAATAAAATTGAAACCTGGGCAAACATCTGGAAAATTCAACTTAATCCTGACAAAACAACAGCAAAAATCTTCTCATTCAGAAAATTTACATTCCCCCTCCGTTAGTAATAAACAACTCCCCTATCACCTGGACTCCACCTTCACAACCCATAAAATATTTAGGACTATACCTCGACACAAAATTAACATGGAAATCCCATATTGACATCAAAGTTAAACATGCAAGAAATAAATTATTCCAACTCCGACCACTAATCAACAAACACAAATCCCTCTCATTGACAAACTCTACAATATTATATAAAACTATGATAAGACCACTAATGCTCTACGCATGCCCAGTATGGACAAATGCAGCCCCCACACATGTGAATAAATTCCAAATAGTTCAAAACAAATTCATCAGATTAATTACAAATGCCCCCTGGTTTATAAGTAATAAACAACTTCATTCCGAACTAAACATGAATACAATAATAAACCAAATAGCCCATATATCGCACAATTTCTACCAAAACCTAGCAGACATACCAGCAGCATCCCACTTCAAATTAGCAAAAAATCCCTCTTACACTCGAATAAAAAATAGATTCCCATTTGAGGCCTTTCTAAAAATCTTAGCCAACCAAGACAATTAACCTCGAGGTTCTCCCCTAGAGTATCCTCTTCAATGTTTAGGATAAGTTAGCTTAGATATTTTAACTAGTATAAGCCAAAACAAAACATTTGTAAAGTGATTATACACTGAACGATGTACTTCTTCTAGATAAATAAATGTGTTATATATATAAAAAAAAAGACTTCGGGTCGAGAGCCAGGAGATGGGAGGGAGATGGGAGGAGCGAGAAAGGGCCAGTCGCAACTCACGAGCGCTCACGGACAGCCGGGATGAGGGGTGGGTGGGTATCCGTCTACAGAAACAACATGGAGGGAGGCAGGCTCACCAGCACGAGCTGATAGGGAGATTAGGTGCTCTTTCAGGCAGTGGCGAGGGGGAGGGCGTAATCGAGCACACGAAGAGCGTCGCGAAGGCGATGGCGATTGCGCTGGGACTGGGTAGAATCGAGGGTGTGGAATGAAGCGGGGGGAAGGGGAGGGGGAAATATGATGGTGGGGAAGCGGCGCGGGTAGAAGTGAGGGTGGGGGGTGTGGCAGAAGTAAGGGTGGGGAAGGAGGCGGAGGCTGAAGTGAAAAGAGGATGTGAGCGCAGGCAAATGCTGAGACAGGTGCGGAAGCCAAGCGTGGGGATGGCGGCGGGGGATTAGGGGCATGAACGGTGGTGAAAGATAGTGACGTTGGTAGAGGCGTGTCTGCGGGAAGGTTGGGGCGGAGAAAGGTGGCAGGCGTGGGGTTGACTTGCGGGTCAGAGCAATTTCGGGGCGAGTGTGAAAGGGAATAAGCGGGGGCGGAAGGGGTTTTGACAAGAGAACAGGGCGACGCTGAGATAGTGACACTATGGCAAGAAAGTGCGTGGACACTAACTGGAATGAAGTATGGGCGAAACACATGATCAGAAGATTGAGGCTTTGGGAGATAAATACTAAGAAAATGTGACAGATAATCTTGATATTAGTGTACAGTAAGAAGGGAGAAAGGGGTCTTCAGGACTTTTAGCGTAATGTGACAGTAATTTAAAAATGAATCTACAAACCAGTTTTAAATTTTTGTTTTCGAATCATAAACTACTCACTACTTCAAATAATCACATTAGTGAACCAGAGGTGTGGGTATACAGGAGGTTAGTTTAATGTTTTTTGAGATGCTCAAAACTATTCATTCGAAAAGGTATGGATTTTTTTATCTTTGACCGAGATATGAACACTTGTTTTCGACGAAGATTTATTGATTTTAAGCACATACAATAGTTCGCACAAAGTTTTCATTGTTTGATGGCTTGCCCAAAGTTTTGAGTGGTTTCATCTTTCACTCAGAAAGATTAGATCAGTTTCTCTCAATTAATCATGAAAGGCGAAGGGGACAAAAATACATTTACAGAGAAAACATGTAAAATATGGTTTGTGTCCCATGTGTTACGGTTGCGTAAAACTCTCGAAGATGGCGCTCTCGCAGCTGGGTAGGCCGCAGCTCCATCAAGCTGGCCTGCCCACCATAGCAGAATCAAACCAAACTAGTACCAGAATTTTAACTATTTTATTACTAATTTATTACCGCAAAAACTATTTTGAACCGTTATTCTTCACCTCAAAACAGGGCAGTGGCGGGCTGGCTTAATAGCAAGTTGGCCCGCCACCCGTTTTTTTTGAGTGAAGATGAGTGGTTAAAAAATGGGGATCCTAAAATTTGTGAGGCTAAATGAACGAAATAAAATAATATTTTTCAGCAAGTGGATATATTTTGAAACAAAAAGTTGAGTTTTAAATTAATTTCATTCGTAGTCGGGTAATTTGAGTATTATCTCAAAAAATCTTTTTTACTATGAAAAAAATTAGCAGTTAGACATTGGAAATACGGACCGGCAATGGCGATTGCGCTGGGACTGGGTAGAATCGAGGGTGAGGAATGAAGCGAGAGAGGAAGAGGCGGGGTCAGAAATGAGGGTGAGGGAGGGACTGGGGCAGAAGGGTGGATGGATAAGGTGCGGGGGAAAACACGATGGTGGTGGGGGACACGAGAACATGGCGAGGGGGACATTCGCCACTGCAGATTTATATGAATAAGTAACAAATTTAAAAAATCTGTTATTTTAATACGGACTAACTGAAGAAGCAAAAACAATTACGCTACAGCTGCTTTACTGAAAATTCTTGACTCTGAACTCACTAAGAAAGATTTTTTTGTTAAGGAAGAAAGACGGGTGGGAAGGAGAGTAAAGAAGAAGGAAGTTACAGAAAACCGGAAAGTACTCGAAGCGAGCGAGCCGGCGGCGACCGCGCGCAGGCGGAGTCAGAGCGCTGGGCTGCAAAATTTACTGCTTCCTTTATTCCACCCCTTCCGTCGACGCTCCTTGCCAGACAATTCGCTGGAAACGCCGACCGTGTGCGGGGAATGTGTACAAACAACGCGGTCTAATAATTAATAGGGCGTGTACACAGCGCGCGTGTGTAGGCAGGCGAATGTGTGGGTCCGCGGGGACGTCCTTCCACATTTTGCAGCGCCCCGCTGGGGCTTCCGTTGGGTGGGTGGTAGCTGCACGCTATTTCTGCAGATTTGCCTACTCGTCGTACTGGAGTATTACGAGACCCTTTGTGCTGTTTAAGATACAGAGAACACAAAATCTAAGAGTTCGATATACATTTCAAAGAAATGTGTGAATATCCGTTTTTGACTGAAATACGATATGATACAATATTCTAGTACGGTAAACATGTAAAAAATATATGAATATCCCTTTTTAAATTAAGACAATTCTATTTCGATTCCAAAAATTACATATTCGATGTAATATTACTGTAATGATCAGAGATGTAATGTTGTATAGAAAATGTGATTTTCATGTGTTTGAGCAATATTTTCGTTTTTCATTGAACTGAATATTGCATGAATACTATAAAGACTTCAGAATTTACACTTCTTAGAATGTCAATGATGGTCAGAGCGTTTTCGTGTTTTCGAATAGCTACAGAAAGAAAACGCATTCAGTTGCGACAGAAATCTCATATTTTAGAGACAATGTGTTTTTAAGCAGATTGTTGGTTCCTTCGTCCGTTTGGATGTTTATATGTTCGTCTATTCATTATTTTGTTTCAAAAATTGCATTCTGGTATCTGCTAATAACAAGCTATTGTAATAGCTTGTGTATGTATGTATTTGCAAATTCTGAAGAGATAAGCATTTTCGTTTTACGTACAAAACCTTTCAGAAAACGAGTACTGATTTGATTACTCATTGTAGAAGATCGTTAGTGTTTGTATTCAATATTGGCAATTTATTCGAAATAGACAAGAGAATCTCATTGGATGAAGTTTGACAATAAATTTTAACTACATTTCACTTTAACATTTGAAAGGAAACATCAACCATTTTTTAATTTTAAGAATAGCGTATCAATTCACATAGGAATTTTGTTCATTTAGAGCGAACAAAGACTTGTTAAATAAATTAGCACGGACCAATCAACATCAGCACTGTTTACACGCAGTATACAGTAGTACAGAATATACTGCATTGTTGTTTTGTACTGACGACGTAATTGTTATACTGCTGAATGCAGCAATTTTGCTTCATACGTCGCACTTTTAACATCCACCATATAGTGCAGATACACAATATATCACATGATTTAAAATAATTTTGCAGAAATAATTTGAACTGGTGTTTCTAATTTGTTCAAACTTGTTATTGAATATATCTTTTATTTTTAAACGTGACTAAAGTGCTGCTTTAATCACACTTTTTCCTACGTTAATATGTGTCTTAATTCCTCCCGGGATTAGAGTGCCACTTTAATCCCTCTGGGATTAAAATAATCACACCCACCAGAGACTCCAATTTTCATTACAATCTGAGACAGAAAGAAACTTTGGAAACATCGTAAGTCTAAGAGAGTACATGTAAGTTAAAACTAACCTTTAACAATAGCGATTGTCACAAATTTCTTTAACAAGTGTAAAATTCAAGCTTTGTAAAAGTCTTAGTTTTTTGGCTAGTAACCTGTTTCATGTCGCTTCAAAAATCCAATAAAATTACATCTAAAAATACCAATATCAGTTAAAGCGTTAAACAGGTATCGTCAACAATTTTTTCTAGATAAATGCGTACGTACTTACATAGAGTATCAACATTTTTCTTGACTTATGTTCAGAGAAATTCTTATACCAATAATGATAATAAAAATTGTATTGTATTTCTTTACAATGCCAACATTTGTTTAGAAATTAAAATTTAAATCCATTCTCTTCTTAAAAATACCTTCAATCTGTTAGTTATGCGTGTTCATACTGGCCATGTTTTGAGATTTCTACGAAATTTCAATGCTTAAAGTTGTACCCTTTTCGAAACGTGTGTTCTAATTTAAAGTGCATGCAAATGAAGTGGAGTGGTCGGTTGGCGCAGGGGGCAGACGGCGCTGCACCAGGCGGCGGCGCTGAAGCGGCGCTCCATCTGCGTGATGCTGGTGGCGGGCGGCGCGTCGCCCGGCCTGGAGGACCGCCAGGGCCTCACGCCGCGCCTCCTCGCGCAGCAGGCCGACGACGCGGAGCTCGCGGCCTACCTGCACAGTGAGTGCCCACCTTGCCCTCGGAGTTGGAAACACAGTGAAGGACAAAATGATTGGGACACCTCGGATATTTCAGAAAATGAATACATTTCAGGTGTAAACTAAAACACGAATTAAGAATTTTACGTCGCGTTGAAAACAGAGTACATTTTATAATTGATATCCACAAACAAAAATATTGCATAACCTACTGGAAAAACATAAAACGAAGTTCACAAACATTAATAGGCAGAAAAAGGCAGCCAAAAGTATTAGAACTGCCACATGATTGGCGGTTAAAAATTAAATAACGTTTTTTTCAGAAGATGCGGTGACTTCCAGGAAAACTGTTACAGTTTTTGAGAGTTTGCATGTTCCAATACTTTTGGGTTCCTTTTCCTATGAGAAATTTGCTGATATCTCTGATTTCTCAATTTCCAGTACTTCATTTTAAGGGTTTTTATTGTAGCAACTTCAGTTTATTATACATTGAATTCCGCTGAAAATTGGTCATTTATATTACTTTTTCCATGTAAAATTTGTTCATTTTCTCAGATTTTCAAGGTGTTCCAATTTCCAGTACTTTTGACACTCACTGTGTCAGTGGTCGCGAAGGGCCGAGAGAGTCCACATGTAGCGAAATTAGTGTGTGGGGGGGAAGCGAGAAGATTAGGCAAATGAAATGATGGGGATAAAGGAAACTACATAGAAGAGGGTCGAGGATGTTCATAGTTATTAAAGTCATTAGGCTGACGTAGAGAATAGTATATTCTTCAACGAGCGTTGAATCATAGACATTATTCACGAGTTGATGTTTACGACTATGAGAGACGTAGGAGCGTGTCATAATTTCTGCGAGTGAATAATGACCATTCTACGCAAGTACGAGACTATACTTTCTCTACAACTTTAAAATTGATGTTTTAAAAGTACTAAATGAAAACATTTGAAAAGGTTTTAATTTTGAATTAACGTTACTTTCATTGTATTTTTTACTTGATTAATTAAATGTTTTATAACATGACATTTAAACAAGTATTACAAACATAAATAGTCTAGATTTACTTTTTTGATTAAAATAATTGTGCAATTATAGTAATTGGTAATATTTATTATGAGGGAATTGGCTCTTGACTTGGGCCGATTTAATTTAAAATAGAACAATATGTTTCTTGTATATGAGTATTTCGAATGACAGCTTTATTATGTTCTACCGATTGCAGTACAGTGTTTGCGTTAGTCGTTTTGTTTGATATAGGATAATTTACATAACCTTCCGCCACCGACGTACTCTTCCAATGACAGTTGTGACCTACCGCGGCAGAGTTTGCATGGCTCTTGCCTTCTGTACGTGACTGCGAGAACCCTCTGTCGTAAATAATAAACTAAGACGAATGTGATTGGTCGACAGCCGTGCGAGAATAATATTGATGCAAAAATTAGAACGTTTAGGAGTAAAGAATATTTATTTATGCACCAGCGGCATTCGAATGATCGAACGGAGACAAAAGGACCGAGGGCATTCGAACGGAGGGCATCTTGTCGCCTGAGGTAATAGAACCAGTTAACGCCCGTGGTACATACAAGATTTTATTTTTTATGTGATTTAATGATTCGGATTTACTTAAGAGGGTCATTTCATAAATATTGCACAGTATTTTATATTTTCTTACATGTTTATTTTTTTGAGAAAATCTCTTTACGATCTTTCAATGTAGTCTTCATTCTTCTCAGTTACCAAGATCCAACGACTAGGAAGCTTTAGAATTCCCACAAATACCTCTTCTTTGTTCGCCAGACGAATGGTTCTGGTAACGGCTGCATAAAGCACATCCAGGGATGAAGAACGAAGTTCTCGCAGAAGGTTTTTTCAATTCTGGGAAATGTCAAAATCTGATGGACTTATGTCAGGACTGTAGGATGCATGTTGTAACACTTCCCAACCACATTCGTGGAACTTTTCTGTTCAGACTTTGGCCGTGTGTGAATGAGCGTTGTCTTGGAGAATGAGTGTTCCCGAATTGTCGAGCAAGTGATATCAGGTTTTGCGCATTTTCAGTATCAATCTTTTGACAGTATTCAAAATTTCGACGGTATTGAAATTCTTGTGGCTTCAGAAATGTTTTCACATGTCGCACGACGATCTTTTTCAATAAAATCTGCCACAAATCTCACACTTATTCATCTGTCGATGTCCTGGGTCTTCTTGGTGTTGCATCTTTGCTTTCTCTCATGCCACCTTCTCGAAATCGACTACACCAATGAGAAACCGTGCTACGCACCACTGTAAGCTCACTGCACACTTCACTTAAAGCGTTTTTGGACTTCAAACGGGTTTTTACCCCGTAAAGTTTTGACCTTAGCATAAGATCTTTGATCATCAACACTCTTAGTACTCGAGACCTGTGTAGGCTCCATTTCTTAGACCCTATATTAAATAACGAATAAAGTTATTGGTGAAACCGGGACATGTGTTTCATCTTGATACTTTTAACTACATGTGACGCAAAAATCAGTTCCGTCGCGTCCTGCAGCTGGCGATGTTCCCAAACTGTGCATTATTTATGAAATGACCTCCATATTACTAAATAACCAGATGTGAACTTGACTCGGTGTATCTTCTAATATTTCCCTCTCCTAATTCCCTCTCTAATTCTCTTCGTATAGCATCATTCAACAGTTTTCATATTTCCCTGGTATCCGCCATCCTCTAGATCTAGATACATCATATTGTGTATATTGAGTTCAGTAGCGAAGGCAATAACTAGCAATAACGTGTTCATAACAAGTAAAATAATTTATCTCCTTAATTTTTCGCCATTTTATAAAAACAACGTAGGTACACTCAATTAAAACATTACAATGATGTCTCAATGGTATATCGATTGATGTTACATTTGCAACATCCAGAATTTTTGGGCGCGTACCGACTTTATTATCATCACGCTTAGAACTCTCAACATTCATTATTGAATAAAATTGTGTGGACTTGTTACGCAATATATTAATATTATTGTCGCATTAAATTGTTACTTATTTTGAGGTTGCTATGAGACGAGCAACTGACTCTGTGATCTGCCCGTAGATTCTAAAAACATGAAGAATATAATTCGAATTCCAGTTTGGAATTCACAATTCTATAATTATTATCATTGTACTATTTAATATTCTTCAAGATTGCACATATTATTACCAGTTGTAGATACATTTTCAGCTGAAAGTAAAACCTAGCTTTATATTGACAAAAACGAAATAAATTAAGATTTAAGAACATAGTTTCAATACCTAATTATTTTAAGGGAATAACTATGAAGAGAGAAATGGGATAAAATATTATGAAAGAAAGTTGGTGTTGAGTGAAGATGTGAACGAGGGAGAGCAAGAAAAATAACTAATCCTCTTTTAATGCGTACACATACACACACACACACACACACACACACACACATTTCTTTTGAATTTGTCTTATCTGCACCAAAATCGAGAACATTAAAATTAAATCTCTAATGAATGAAAATTTTTTATTATCAATTAAAATATGACAAGCATTACAAAGTTAATTTGGGGCGATCCGTGTCATAGTAGTCAGACTGCACGCCTGCCAACGCTGGTGGGCAGGTTCGATCCCAGGCGGTTCCAAGTGGAATTTATGGTGGATAAAGTTTCCTGGGGGTACTCCCGTTTCCCCTCTCAATATACATTCCACCGAATCGCACCATCAACCATTCACTACCCTATCCTGTCGTTAACCACCATTCCGCTAAGGATCTACGGATCACAGCGGCGCCTAGCCAATAACCAAGAACTATCTGGGAAGGGCTGCAGCTACCTCAGTGAGTTATCGACAGGTAGGGTCCCGACCTGCGAACTAGGGAGAGGGGATGTAATGCCAGGCGGGGCGAGGGGTACTGCTTTATGCTGTGAGCCCTTGAGGAAAAATCCAGAGTTTAGTTAGTTTACGAAGTTATTTTTAAACTCATCATCATGTACGGTAGCGATTGAATTACGTAAATATATTTCTTTGAAAACTTGTTAACAAGTATGGTATCCTCCTTACGTGTTTTAGGTCATTTGAACTTTTTCGTTCATTTCATTATTCTTCTCCCTTTTACGTCACTATTTCTATGTGTTTAATCTTGATAGGAACACCGTAGGGAGGTATCTTCATTACTCCAGTTTGGTTCCAAAATTCAATTTTCCCGAACGAGATTAAATCTTATTCAATGCTTTTTTTCTTAATATTATGTCACAAAGCTTGTTTTCAAAGGCAGGTACGACGCGACTTTGCCGTAATATTATAATTTGGACTTTGTGATTCTGTGCTGTAAAACTTCATATTGGAAAGTGAAAAACTTTTTTTAATCTCAAATGAACAAATTATTTTTCGATCTCATGCTTTTCACTTCGTTCTTTCTACCGTAAAATAGTTATTTACGAAATGAGAATCAAAAGATGTTGCTAAACGATTATCACACAACTTTTTACCTGCTTTCTTAAAATTCCAATTCATTCAAATTCACTGGTAATTCTGTGAAAAGTGACCGACAGATGGTGTTAGTTATAGTAAATAGTGTATTATCACAATATTTGTGTACATACTTTCCATTTTCGTTATGAATTTGATCATTGCCATTAATAGTCCGTTACCGATTATTTAACTCTTGTGTTTGCACTCTTGGTACGACACTTATATCAGTTTGACATTAAATAAACAAACTGAATAAAGTGAATATTTTACAGCGTTCATATTAAACAGTTCTGAATCTCGCAGTCGTCCGTTAAATTTGCGTGAATAATGGGCACTTATGATAAGTGAACAGCGTCATTGAGGAAGAGAAATAACTTTCTGAAGTTTATTGCACAAATGAAAAATTAAGAGGGTAGATTATTCAGAAGTGTCAGGTGTTTATAATCCCGACAGAAAATAAGAAAGCAATTCCGCGACACCGTGTGCAGCAGATTATTCTTAATAAAATTTATCCTAAGTGAGAAAAATATTCAACTTCCATTGTAGGCACTTCAAAGGGAAAACGTACGAGAGTTGTACGAGAGCGGTACGTGAATGAAATTGATTTGCGCCAAAACTATGGAAACCCAATTTCTATTAACATTTTATTGCGCATTTTTATTGTATTATTTAGTAATAAAGAACGAGAATTGTCCTTTTCCGAACTAAAAATTAATTAAATATTTATGTTCATAGTTCTCTCTTTCGTCGCAACCGAACACATTTAGAATTAAGCTTAGATTTCACCGAGTTTCATTTCAAATGAAACGAACTTTATTTCTGCCTAGAGTTTTCGTACAAAAATGCTTTTGCAAATAATGGAAAGCAGCGGGTCCAATGAATACGCATTTCTAGATTTTTTGTTGGCGTTCAAGCATGTGAGTATCGATCTGTGGCACAACACCCAATAGCAAAAAGCTTGAGTTCACTGTTGTACAAAAAACGCTCATAGAACGGAAGTTGTACTCATAGATGTGGTAAAGGAAACGGTGTAGAGAACACCACTAGAGCTCATTTTTCAGAAAAATATAT
>JAHLJT010002406.1:148532427-148574180 GCA_031308135.1 Acheta domesticus
GGCAATTTATTCGAAATAGACAAGAGAATCTCATTGGATGAAGTTTGACAATAAATTTTAACTACATTTCACTTTAACATTTGAAAGGAAACATCAACCATTTTTTAATTTTAAGAATAGCGTATCAATTCACATAGGAATTTTGTTCATTTAGAGCGAACAAAGACTTGTAAATAAATTAGCACGGACCAATCAACATCAGCACTGTTTACACGCAGTATACAGTAGTACAGAATATACTGCATTGTTGTTTGTACTGACGACGTAATTGTTATACTGCTGAATGCAGCAATTTTGCTTCATACGTCGCACTTTTAACATCCACCATATAGTGCAGATACACAATATATCACATGATTTAAAATAATTTTGCAGAAATAATTTGAACTGGTGTTTCTAATTTGTTCAAACTTGTTATTGAATATATCTTTTATTTTTAAACGTGACTAAAGTGCTGCTTTAATCACACTTTTTCCTACGTTAATATGTGTCTTAATTCCTCCCGGGATTAGAGTGCCACTTTAATCCCTCTGGGATTAAAATAATCACACCCACCAGAGACTCCAATTTCATTACAATCTGAGACAGAAAGAAACTTTGGAAACATCGTAAGTCTAAGAGAGTACATGTAAGTTAAAACTAACTTTAACAATAGCGATTGTCACAAATTTCCTTTAACAAGTGTAAAATTCAAGCTTTGTAAAAGTCTTAGTTTTTTGGCTAGTAACCTGTTTCATGTCGCTTCAAAATCCAATAAAATTACATCTAAAAATACCAATATCAGTTAAAGCGTTAAACAGGTATCGTCAACATTTTTTTCTAGATAAATGCGTACGTACTTACATAGAGTATCAACATTTTTCTTGACTTATGTTCAGAGAAATTCTTATACCAATAATGATAATAAAAATGTATTGTATTTCTTTACAATGCCAACATTTGTTTAGAAATTAAAATTTAAATCCATTCTCTTCTTAAAAATACCTTCAATCTGTTAGTTATGCGTGTTCATACGGCCATGTTTTGAGATTTCTACGAAATTTCAATGCTTAAAGTTGTACCCTTTTCGAAACGTGTGTTCTAATTGAAAGTGCATGCAAATGAAGTGGAGTGGTCGGTTGGCGCAGGGGGCAGACGGCGCTGCACCAGGCGGCGGCGCTGAAGCGGCGCTCCATCTGCGTGATGCTGGTGGCGGGCGGCGCGTCGCCCGGCCTGGAGGACCGCCAGGGCCTCACGCCGCGCCTCCTCGCGCAGCAGGCCGACGACGCGGAGCTCGCGGCCTACCTGCACAGTGAGTGCCCACCTCGCCCTCGGAGTTGGAAACACAGTGAAGGACAAAATGATTGGGACACCTCGGATATTTCAGAAAATGAATACATTTCAGGTGTAAACTAAAACACGAATTAAGAATTTTACGTCGCGTTGAAAACAGAGTACATTTTATAATTGATATCCACAAACAAAAATATTGCATAACCTACTGGAAAACACTAAAACGAAGTTCACAAACATTAATAGGCAGAAAAAGGCAGCCAAAAGTATTAGAACTGCCACATGATTGGCGGTTAAAAATTAAATAACGTTTTTTTCAGAAGATGCGGTGACTTCCAGGAAAACTGTTACAGTTTTTGAGAGTTTGCATGTTCCAATACTTTTGGGTTCCTTTTCCTATGAGAAATTTGCTGATATCTCTGATTTCTCAATTTCCAGTACTTCATTTTAAGGGTTTTTATTGTAGCAACTTCAGTTTATTATACATTGAATTCCGCTGAAAATTGGTCATTTATATTACTTTTTCCATGTAAAATTTGTTCATTTTCTCAGATTTTCAAGGTGTTCCAATTTCCAGTACTTTTGACACTCACTGTGTCAGTGGTCGCGAAGGGCCGAGAGAGTCCACATGTAGCGAAATTAGTGTGTGGGGGGGAAGCGAGAAGATTAGGCAAATGAAATGATGGGGATAAAAGGAAACTACATAGAAGAGGGTCGAGGATGTTCATAGTTATTAAAGTCATTAGGCTGACGTAGAGAATAGTATATTCTTCAACGAGCGTTGAATCATAGACATTATTCACGAGTTGATGTTTACGATATGAGAGGCGTAGGAGCGTGTCATAATTTCTGCGAGTGATAATAATGACCATTCTACGCAAGTACGAGACTATACTTTCTCTACAACTTTAAAATTGATGTTTTAAAAATACTAAATGAAAACATTTGAAAAGGTTTTAATTTTGAATTAACGTACTTTCATTGTATTTTTTACTTGATTAATTAATGTTTTATAACATGAGACATTTAAACAAGTATTACAAACATAAATAGTCTAGATTTACTTTTTTGATTAAAATAATTGTGCAATTATAGTAATTGGTAATATTATATGAGGGAATTGGCTCTTGACTTGGGCCGATTTAATTTAAAATAGAACAATATGTTTCTTGTATATGAGTATTTCGAATGACAGCTTTATTATGTTCTACCGATTGCAGTACAGTGTTTGCGTTAGTCGTTTTGTTTGATATAGGATAATTACATAACTTCCGCCACCGACGTACTCTTCCAATGACAGTTGTGACCTACCGCGGCAGAGTTTGCATGGCTCTTGCCTTCTGTACGTGACTGCGAGAACCCTCTGTCGTAAATAATAACTAAGACGAATGTGATTGGTCGACAGCCGTGCGAGAATAATATTGATGCAAAAATATAGAACGTTTAGGAGTAAAGAATATTTATTTATGCACCAGCGGCATTCGAATGATCGAACGGAGACAAAAGGACCGAGGGCATTCGAACGGAGGGCATCTTGTCGCCTGAGGTAATAGAACCAGTTAACGCCCGTGGTACATACAAGATTTTATTTTTTATGTGATTTAATGATTCGGATTTACTTAAGAGGGTCATTTCATAAATATTGCACAGTATTTTATATTTTCTTACATGTTTATTTTTTTTGAGAAAATCTCTTTACGATCTTTCAATGTAGTCTTCATTCTTCTCAGTTACCAAGATCAAACGACTAGGAAGCTTTAGAATTCCCACAAATACCTCTTCTTTGTTCGCCAGACGAATGGTTCGGTAAACGGCTGCATAAAGCACATCCAGGGATGAAGAACGAAGTTCTCGCAGAAGGTTTTTCAATTCTGGGAAATGTCAAAATCTGATGGACTTATGTCAGGACTGTAGGATGCATGTTGTAACACTTCCCAACCACATTCGTGGAACTTTTCTGTTCAGACTTTGGCCGTGTGTGAATGAGCGTTGTCTTAGAGAATGAGTGTTCCCGAATTGTCGAGCAAGTGATATCAGGTTTTGCGCATTTTCAGTATCAATCTTTTGACAGTATTCAAAATTTCGACGGTATTGAAATTCTTGTGGCTTCAGAAATGTTTTCACATGTCGCACGACGATCTTTTTCAATAAAATCTGCCACAAATCTCACACTTATTCATCTGTCGATGTCCTGGGTCTTCTTGGTGTTGCATCTTTGCTTTCTCTCATGCCACCTTCTCGAAATCGACTACACCAATGAGAAACCGTGCTACGCACCACTGTAAGCTCACTGCACACTTCACTTAAAGCGTTTTGGACTTCAAACGGGTTTTTACCCCGTAAAGTTTTGACCTTAGCATAAGATCTTGATCATCAACACTCCTAGTACTCGAGACCTGTGTAGGCTCCATTTCTTAGACCCTATATTAAATAAACGAATAAAGTTATTGGTGAAACCGGGACATGTGTTTCATCTTGATACTTTTAACTACATGTGACGCAAAAATCAGTTCCGTCGCGTCCTGCAGCTGGCGATGTTGCCAAACTGTGCATTATTTATGAAATGACCTCCATATTTACTAAATAACCAGATGTGAACTTGACTCGGTGTATCTTTTAATATTTCCCTCTCTAATTCTCTTCGTATAGCATCATTCAACAGTTTTCATATTTCCCTGGTATCCGCCATCCTCTAGATCTAGATACATCATATTGTGTATATTGAGTTCAGTAGCGAAGGCAATAACTAGCAATAACGTGTTCATAACAAGTAAAATAATTTATCTCCTTAATTTTTCGCCATTTTATAAAAACAACGTAGGTACACTCAATTAAAACATTACAATGATGTCTCAATGGTATATCGATTGATGTTACATTTGCAACATCCAGAATTTTTGGGCGCGTACCGACTTTATTATCATCACGCTTAGAACTCTCAACATTCATTATTGAATAAAATTGTGTGGACTTGTTACGCAAATATATTAATATTATTGTCGCATTAAATTGTTACTTATTTTGAGGTTGCTATGAGACGAGCAACTGATCTGTGATCTGCCCGTAGATTCTAAAAACATGAAGAATATAATTCGAATTCCAGTTTGGAATTCACAATTCTATAATTATTATCATTGTACTATTTAATATTCTTCAAGATTGCACATATTATTACCAGTTGTAGATACATTTTCAGCTGGAAAGTAAAACCTAGCTTTATATTGACAAAAACGAAATAAATTAAGATTTAAGAACATAGTTTCAATACCTAATTATTTTAAGGGAATAACTATGAAGAGAGAAATGGGATAAAATATTATGAAAGAAAGTTGGTGTTGAGTGAAGAGTGAACGAGGGAGAGCAAGAAAAATAACTAATCCTCTTTTAATGCGTACACATACACACACACACACACACATTTCTTTTGAATTTGTCTTATCTGCACCAAAATCGAGAACATTAAAATTAAATCTCTAATGAATGAAAATTTTTTTATTATCAATTAAAATATGACAAGCATTACAAAGTTAATTTGGGGCGATCCGTGTCATAGTAGTCAGACTGCACGCCTGCCAACGCTAGTTGGGCAGGTTCGATCCCAGGCGGTTCCAAGTGGAATTTATGGTGGATAAAGTTTTCCTGGGGGTACTCCCGTTTCCCCTCTCAATATACATTCCACCGAATCGCACCATCAACCATTCACTACCCTATCCTGTCGTTAACCACCATTCCGCTAAGGATCTACGGATCACAGCGGCGCCTAGCCAATAACCAAGAACTATCTGGGAAGGGCTGCAGCTACCTCAGTGAGTTATCGACAGGTAGGGTCCCGACCTGCGAACTAGGGAGAGGGGATGTAATGCCAGGCGGGGCGAGGGGTACTGCTTTATGCTGTGAGCCCTTGAGGAAAAATCCAGAGTTTAGTTAGTTTACGAAGTTATTTTAAACTCATCATCATGTACGGTAGCGATTGAATTACGTAAATATATTTCTTTGAAAACTTGTTAACAAGTATGGTATCCTCCTTACGTGTTTTAGGTCATTTGAACTTTTTCGTTCATTTCATTATTCTTCTCCCTTTTACGTCACTATTTCTATGTGTTTAATCTTGATAGGAACACCGTAGGGAGGTATCTTCATTACTCCAGTTTGGTTCCAAAAATTCAATTTTCCCGAACGAGATTAAATCTTATTCAATGCTTTTTTTCTTAATATTATGTCACAAAGCTTGTTTCAAAGGCAGGTACGACGCGACTTTGCCGTAATATTATAATTTGGACTTTGTGATTCTGTGCTGTAAAACTTCATATTGGAAAGTGAAAAACTTTTTTTAATCTCAAATGAACAAATTATTTTTCGATCTCATGCTTTTCACTTCGTTCTTTCTACCGTAAAATAGTTATTTACGAAATGAGAATCAAAAGATGTTGCTAAACGATTATCACACAACTTTTTACCTGCTTTCTTAAAATTCCAATTCATTCAAATTCACTGGTAATTCTGTGAAAAGTGACCGACAGATGGTGTTAGTTATAGTAAATAGTGTATTATCACAATATTTGTGTACATACTTTCCATTTTCGTTATGAATTTGATCATTGCCATTAATAGTCCGTTACCGATTATTTAACTCTTGTGTTTGCACTCTTGGTACGACACTTATATCAGTTTGACATTAAATAAACAAACTGAATAAAGTGAATATTTTACAGCGTTCATATTAAACAGTTCTGAATCTCGCAGTCGTCCGTTAAATTTGCGTGAATAATGGGCACTTATGATAAGTGAACAGCGTCATTGAGGAAGAGAAATAACTTTCTGAAGTTTATTGCACAAATGAAAAATTAAGAGGGTAGATTATTCAGAAGTGTCAGGTGTTTATAATCCCGACAGAAAATAAGAAAGCAATTCCGCGACACCGTGTGCAGCAGATTATTCTTAATAAAATTTATCCTAAGTGAGAAAAAATATTCAACTTCCATTGTAGGCACTTCAAAGGGAAAACGTACGAGAGTTGTACGAGAGCGGTACGTGAATGAAATTGATTTGCGCCAAAACTATGGAAACCCAATTTCTATTAACATTTTATTGCGCATTTTTATTGTATTATTTAGTAATAAAGAACGAGAATTGTCCTTTTCCGAACTAAAAATTAATTAAATATTTATGTTCATAGTTCTCTCTTTCGTCGCAACCGAACACATTTAGAATTAAGCTTAGATTTCACCGAGTTTCATTTCAAATGAAACGAACTTTATTTCTGACTAGAGTTTCGTACAAAAATGCTTTTGCAAATCAATGGAAAGCAGCGGGGTCCAATGAATACGCATTTCTAGATTTTTGTTGGCGTTCAAGCATGTGAGTATCGATCTGTGGCACAACACCCAATAGCAAAAAGCTTGAGTTCACTGTTGTACAAAAACGCTCATAGAACGGAAGTTGTACTCATAGATGTGGTAAAGGAAACGGTGTAGAGAACACCACTAGAGCTCATTTTCCAGAAAAATATATTTACCAGCTTATTTGAGAAAAAAAACTCAAAACGTTTTGGTTAATTTAAGGTGATGTGGCATGATCCTCCATCATGCATAAAAATGGCATCTTCATTAGGGAACCACTCTCTTATTTGGGGAAAAGTTTCTTTTCAAGGATTTTTTTTTGTATTGATCTTGCCTCATTGACCCTTCGACAACGTGCAATCTACCAGGACCTTTCACAGATATCACACTCCATTCCATAATAGATGTTGGATGCTTCACAAATTATAGCACGCATTCAGAATTGAAAGCTTTTTCTGATCTTCTATGAACAAATTGACTGCTTTCTGCCATCACAGTGAATAAAGATTTGTCATTGAAGCATACTTGAAGGATGTTAGAGAATTCCAAAATAAAAGATGTGAATAGTTCTTTTGCAAATCCCTTTTGACCTAGCACAGACCGCAACAATCCGAAAATTAAAATGTGCATTTATTGAATACCAATAAAGCATCACAATCTACAACCTAATATTTTCTTTTGGAAGAGATTTCCCCTGTAATTTTGTCATAGAATTGTTTGCCCAGTCCTCACTCCTACACTTTAGATGTTGTTTGGCCCATTGTAGTCTCTTTTGTTTCATTGATGGAGTGATTTTGTTTTTTCCGGGGTCGGCATGCTTCTTAACGCTGATTCACACAACCTCCTCTTCACTGTCACAGGCGACACAGCAACTCCAAACTTGATGACAAGTAATTGGACATAAGTTTAAGGTTCTATGTTCCCATCATCATCAGTTTTCTCATTGTTCCATGACTGATTTTTCTCTTACTTAAATGATCACAGGTGTTGTCATTGCCAACAATGTTATTTATTTTAACAAGAGCAGCTTTCGATGGCTTAGCCATCATCATCCGTTTTCTGCTTGTTAAAATAAATAACATTGTTGGCAATGACAACACCTGTGATCATTTAATTTTAAATTCCAACGACTTTTCACCACTAAACCAATTTTTCTCGTACGTCCACATTTTTCTGCTCTCTTTGCTTTGCATTCACTATTTTATTGCTTTGAGATTTGATTCTAATAACAGTTTTATGCGACATTTCCATTGTTAGCAATTTCGTACTGTGTATAACAGTTTTTAGCAATAAGTGCTGCCACAGCAGCAGTTTTTCGAGGTGAAATGTCTATTTTCTTTCCCACAACTTTACTTTATACTGCACTCTTCAATATTTCTCCCTGTATTAATAATTATCAAGTTTTCAGACATTATAATGTCAGCAGAATGTAACAAGAGGCATGGAAAATGAAAACCAAATCGAATTTCACTATAGAAACTTCCAATCACACTGTAGACAGAATTGCAGAGCATGTGTACCGCAAGCTTACACTGACACACTAGGAGGGAAACTGACAAATGTTGCAACAGTGGAAAATAAATTGATTTGGGAGTTTCCTGAAAGATACATTTCTTAAAAACAATCAAGAATGAAGTAACCAGTAAAAACAATCTGGTATTAAGCGTTTTCTTTCTATTTTTATATTATTGAACCTATTAACATTAAAAAACATGTTCTTTCGTCCAATAATTTGAACACGTCTGTAGTTGAATAACATTCAACTCAATTGTTTACAATTGATAAAGGTTGTCAGTAAATTATGAATAAGATTATAGACCGTACTACCCATGGGATACTCAATGTTGTTACTTACAGCGACCACTACATTTTATTCTGAATCACCTGTGTTTTCTTTTCAAGTTGCGTGCACTTGCTCACAAACTTTGCATCTGGAAGCAAGGTTCATAAAAACTTTGCTTTACAAGTAACTTAAATTGACCAACTCAGCATTGACTGAATTTCCTACCTAGTTTGAACTTCAACATTGTTAGAGTAAACACTTCAACAAATCGTAATACCCTTATGGAGGAAGCTGTAGCGTTCGAGTTTCCTTTTTTTACCACAGTACGTAAGAAGACACCATTCATCCACACCGTTGTTGCAAAGTTTATATACGACGTAAATAACGTAGTACATCGTATTGAATAAAAATTGTAGAACATCTTCACCGGTCATACGCTTACCCTTGCTTGTCCTTCCGATGTACTTCCGTCTGTAATATTTCCAAGAGAAGAATAATAAATAATGTTTTAGAATCGAGTTTAATAAATTAGGTTAGATATTACACATAATTTTGTGCCACATGATTTTGTACTTCAAAGTATCTGGGAGGCTGCATTATCAAATTGTGAGAATTTAGTTGTAATGTATAAAAAGTATAGTTCATGACTATTGGTTGAATACACATCCACATATCGGCATTGATGCAAGTTCATGTGTCACGAAATTGTAAAAGTCTCTTGCACTGCACAAATACTCTTTATATTTCTTATTAAGTGATTTGTGTCTTGCTCGTCTTTGATAAATAAATAAATAAATAAATAAATGTCTTATTTGTGGCGAGGCTCAGGGCCATTTAGCCTGCACTTCCGCCTAACCACTTTCAAAATTTTATTACATTAGTGCATGATAGAAGGAGGTCATTCCATGAAAAATACGTACGCAATTTAGGTGAAAGTTTTCTCACATAGAAAACAGGAATGAAAGAGAGGGAGGAAAGAGTTGGTGGAGGAGGAATGCTGTCTCAGCATTTGTATATTTAAATTTAGGGTCATTCCATATTAAATCAACAGTTTTAATTAAAATTTTACCTCACCATTTTAGATTCAGATGAAATTTGACACATAGGTAGTAGAATGGAGAATAAGAAAACTACAAATTTTGAGTAAAATATTTCCACTGGTTTCTGAAATACAGCCATCTAAAATTTTGCAAAATTGGGTTCCCGAAAATTTTTAAATTGATGTAGAACCTCACCAAAATTAAGATAGGGAGCTGGAACAGGTGTCATTTTTCAGCTTTTGTTATGGCCTTTTATATGATATACAACTCAATAGGAGTTGCGTTCAAAAAGTTTTTCAAATTTGAATTTAAAATTTTGATTTTGAGTTTTTCAAAATACTCATCTTTAAAAAAATTCTAAAATAATCCTTGTATATATCCAAACAGATGGTGCAAGTTTAAAAATGGGACTGCCAACCGACCGGACATATCTCACCCGTAAGCCAACGATTTACGCTACATTTATTTACGCTACATTACGCTACATTTATTACGCACTATACGTCTTTATCGTAATACCACGAGTGCTTTGGAAATTATCGATAAATCCTCGATTCGCGAAGCGAGGAGGAGATTTATCTGAGAATTTCCGAAGCACGAGTTATATTTAATAGGGCTATTCCACGATATGAAATTATGCTTACAAAAGTTCAAACTGCTTCAAATATTGAAATATGTGAAATTAGTGAGGTTATGTTATAGTTCATAGGCGGTTCATTGGCCATTGACATAGCGATCGATATATACCGCCTCCTAAGACAGATGAGTCACAGTTTATGATTGGCCACGAGGGAGAAGCGGTGAGAAAAATCGAATAGAAAAAGCGATCAACTTTTTGAGATGTACCACCCTAATTGGGGCATTTTGCATGTACAGTAAAACACTATTGGTTTTAATTTCACGAGTGGAATAGTCGTTTTAAATAATTCTTGAGTAATATTTTAATCGGAGTAGAGATACAACTGCTCGGTTTCTTGCATCAGTCTCAAACTCCGGAACTCAATGGTATTGATCCATTGACCTCGCTTGATATCAACTTCAACACTAGATATTACTGACTTGCTACACAAACGCCTTGTTTCCTCACGTTTTTCTTTTAGAGTTTCTAAATTATTTCTGTGATTTTTATCACCTAAGTTGGAATTTTCTTCGTGTTTAAAAAACAAAGGATTTGGGTCATCTACAGTTTTACTTAATTATCCTACCGAAGTGAAAGTTACACTGTAATTACGAGCATTACGAGTATTCGTAATTCAAAATAAATGTTCTTTCATTCGGGTTTGCTCTATTCTTGAGTTATTATTTTCGTTAATATACTTTAAATGCAAATCCGCGTATTTTCTAACAGATATAATATAGCTAACCATATCCTAAATAATTATGATTTTAATGATGAATACTAATTTTAATGATATTTCAAAAGACAGTTTTGCTACATTTAACAAAACGAATGTAGAGCACATCAAACTAGAACATTTCTAAAACTTGTAAAATGTGAAAGGTAAATTGTATTTACTAGAGGGAATCCACTTCAAAATGAGATATTTAGACTTGAGTGCCTAATTTTAATCATATCTTCCAAAAATGTACTTTATAGCGTAGAAATGTAAGTTTCCAAAATATATTTCATTCGAATGGCCTGTTGGATGTATTAGTCGTGAGATTTTCCTATTGTTTAGATATCAATTAACTAATGCCTAACTCTAAACCGTTTTCTGTATCAATCATGTGAAGTAATTATAAAATAAAAGTGATCAGTATTCATTTTGGGAGGAATTATATAACTATCAGTTCTTAATTGTATAATACTAGCTGAACTCGTACGAAAATATCACACATTTTGACACGTGAAAGGACATCCCTTCACAAACATATTAATTCGCGAAAGAAGTAAAACGGCTTTTTCTTCAAAAGAACCCAGCCGCTAATCCACCAAGTCCCCAAGTCCACCCTCCCTCGTTTCGTGACCCACTGACACGTGCGCCCTCTTGTTGTAGGTCAGGAGCACTTCCGGCGCGTGGCGGACGACATGGAGACGGCGGTGTAACGCCGCGGAGGCCGTCGCCGTCGTTCCCGCCCCCGCCTCCGCCTCCGCCCCGCCTCCGCCGCCATCGCTCCCGCTCTTCTCCCCCCGAGCCCGCTCCCGCCGCCCCCGCCCGCTCGCCAGCCCCCCGCCCCGCTCCCCGCCACTCGGCCCCACCCCGCCCTGCGTCGTGAAGCCACGCGCGTGAGGGGCGGCGGCGGGGCGGGGCGGGGCTGAGCCAGGCGGAGCGCGGGGGCAGGGGCCGGAGGGGCTGGGCGGGGCGGCTGCCACGGAGGCGGCAGCGGTGATAGCAGCAGCAGCAGCAACAGCAGCGGCGGCAGCAGCAGTATTCGCCGCCCCGCGAGCCGCCTCACCCGCGCCCACCGCGCGCGCGGGATGGCGCCACGGGGTGGCCCTTACATTCCCGCGCACTAGAGTCAATATATATAAAATAATGTAATACTATTCTACTCGGTTCCCCCGCCCGGCGACGGCGCATCCCGGAAACAGGCGATGCTTCCCTCTCAGCCTAGCAGCAGCAGCAGCCGCCCGCTCGGCGGCCAGGCCGCAGCCGCGTCACCAGGCGGCAGATGAAGAATGGGAAGCATCCGTCAAATAATGCAAAGAACGAGAATGAGAAACGAAAACTAATTCATCCGCGCACCGACGTAGCGGGGCCCTCTCCCTGTACAGAAGCTGTCTATTTTTACCTTTCGTATCAATACTCCGCCGTAGATGGAGCGATCTTCCGGTGCGGAGACGAGACGTGAGCGCGCAGGCGGCGGCGCAGCGCCGTTGGGGACGGCGCGGGGAGGAGGACCGCCCCGAGGATAGCCTTCTAGCCTTCGATCGCCCGCCCGCCCCGTCCTCGGATCCTCGCCCTCCTCACCCGGCGGCACCAGGGTCGCTGTTTCTCACGCTTGCCTCTCGCCCGGAAACCTTTTAGGGGGAAGAAGCGGGCGCTCTTTCGCCAGCAGCCAGATTCGTGTCGTCCGCGCATTCATCCTGTCCTTCTGCCCGCGAGAGCGGCGGGAGGGAGGGGCTACGCTCTGGAGGTCCCAGCCGGGGCAGAGAATTATTGAAGGAGTTTCTACCAGTACGATAAATCCAGGAGCAGGAGTAGTCAGGAATGAATTTACCTGGACACTTTGAAAGCGTTATTTATTGATTGATTCGCTGAAGAATCAAAACAGCACATTCAATATTAACCGAAAATCAATAATACATATTTTCCTCAAAATGGAATATCTTCACTGATATCGATCATTGACATTTGTCCTGGCATACAAGAGAAAATCGATACTTGTAATTTTCCATCTATGATTCCGTTGTACACTGAAACTCTACAACTTGTTGCAACTAATTTTCAGGAGCTAGTCACGAAAAAGACACAAATTAGGATGTGAAAAGACGATGATGTACAATATTGAGCGTGTTGAATGGGGTATATAACTAAATAAATCTATTTTTTATGTTCTACCGACCGTAGTTGGTTGGTTTCGCGTTTACGGGACCAGACTGTTCAAAAAGCTAATCGCAGCGTTTTGAAAACGCTAGGAATTCTCGTCGCTGTCAGCAAGTAGACCGGCGAAAATCCATCGCTCGTTATCACACGTTCAACTCAATAGCCGATCCCATTTTCACGTCCAATTCAATCACCGAGACCCATTTCCTGCCCGAGCGTTCTGGCTTCATCTCCCGGATCTTAATCCGCTTCCGAGTCCCTTGGTCTTCGAGCGGCGGTCGAGGCACGAGGGAGCAGATTTTCATTAGGACAAACGACAATTTGCTCCGATCGTTACGCCCGCACTAAACAAGAGCGCGCGGTGGCGGCCGACCTCCTCCTTTGGCCGACAGGCGGCGCGCGGTCCTCCCCGACGGCGCGGGCCCTGCGCTGCGGAGCGGTCAAGTGTGTGAAGGGATATAACTGACGACGGCGAGGCCGTTAACCAAAGCTACCTGCGCGTATACGAGCGTCCATTTCAACTCGCGAAATGATGTTCTTAATGATGTCCGTAAGGTGAATTTACGAATTACCGAGATTTAATTCTAAAATACGTAATGAATGCGAATATGTGTGATGAATTCGTGAAACAATTTCCGAAATACTTCTGAATGCAGTTCACTAAAGCTTATTTGTGAATTGAATAATGGATTTACGTTACAGCTGTACCGTAAAATTCTCTTGTGTGTGCTACCATTCGTTTATCTGTCTCCAAGCAAGAGTGGATACGTTTGTACAAACCAAAATACTAACGCTGGATATTGCGCGCTCAGTATCTGTATGTGAAATCATGCAACGAATATGGAATTTTTGTAAGTACTCGAAGGTTTTGGAGTTTTAGATCGGCATATTTGGGCAAACGAGAGTTCGATTCGACATCAGCGTCTTCCATGGCTCAGCGAAGACCGTCGTCGAGATGACAGTTCGAGACGCATCCGCAAACGCGACAATAAAAGGCGGGCACCGGCCGTCAAAACCAGAGGCGCTCACACCTTGCGGCACAATTTGCTCAAGATTATTTGGTCAATGAACTACTTTGCACTACGCCTCTGCGCTCATAGGATACAGAAAGCTTTGCAGCACCAGTCTGAGTTGCTTTACCGTCCAACACAAAAATTACATCGATTAAAATTGAATACTGATTCCCTGAAAATCCTATTGTATTGATGTAATGTAATGTCGCTGTTTGATGTACACGTTGTAAAATATGTTACCTTCGAGACGTTTATAAAACTGTTAAGGATTTATCTTCACCTAAAGCTACGAGTTTTGTTATTGCAAGTATAACCTACGGGACAAATGAAACACCTACGGGACTCAGGAAACCAAGAACATGAAACGGCAGCAACTAAGCTATTCAGCCACAAATTATGCTATTACTTAGCATGCATTTCCTAACATGCATACCCAACTTGAAACATTATACAAGGAGAACGTTCAGAAGCGTCATTCAGTTCCTCGTCGCAGTAGTAGCGATGCAGTGGCAAGCAAGGCCCCGACGGGTCTCTTGAGAGTTGCGCGCCCTGCGGGGCGCAGCAGCGATCCGGAGAAGCAAAAGCGCGGCCCCAAGCACACGTCCCGCCTCCGCCCGGTGGAAGAAAAGAGTAGTTTCTTTGAAACCCTTGGCGGGCGCGCGCATGGGCGAGAGGGGAGCGCTGGGCGGCGGCCACGCCCCGCGCCCGCCCCCTCGCCAGCCGCGCGCTCGCGCGACTTGAGAAACGAATTTTCCATAATAACATATAATATTTTACTTATATATACATATAATATATAAAGATTCAACACGCTTTTTTCAAAACTCCATGTTGTCGGTCTCTATTTTTGAACTTGTTAGCGGTCCTGACCGAGCAATACCGCAGCACGCACGCCGTTCTTGTCCCTCCCGCCCGCGCCCCCGTCCCCACATGCCCGGCTGCCTCGGGGGAGGCCGCGCGCCGGCCAGGCCATGTCAAGAAGCGGCCCGTGTCTTGCCTGAAATCGCCACTGGTAGCGCGATTCGGAACACGACTTGGTTCTCGATAAAACTCTCTCTAGCGTTGCGTCTGAATGGTCCGGCTGGCTCACATGCACCCTCCCCCCGAGGCAAGCCACTGCCCGAGTCATCACTCGAATCCCAGGGATCCCGGTGCAATTCTCTGTTTCTTTCTGTATGTCCTTCTTTGGATCGTGAGGGTGGCAACTGTTCTCAGCCTTCCCCCGCCCGCTATCGCGATACATTTCTCCTGTAGTTGACGCGACCGCTCTCTCTTAGATTCGCGCGCGCGCGTGTGTGTATGTGTGTGTTTGTAGCTAACGGTACTGCAGAAGTCGTCCACTTCATCTCGCTTCGCCTCGCCTCGTCCGCTCAGGACCCGCTGCAGGTCGCAGGCGTCGAACCAGGAACCCCGGCCTGGCGGTCTGGATTCCGCGGCCCCAGCGGAAGGAGGGGGCAGAAAAGATCGCATTCTCCTCGCGAACCAGGCCACTCGCTCGAAAAGACAGATGACGGCTCGCTATCGGGGCAGCTAACAAAACAGTTTAGTCTCTGTGCATCTGTCAATTTTCCAGGACGACTTCGCCAGAATTCCCTTGTATTTTTTTAAAACTGATTAACGGATAAAAGGAACGCAAATTCGCCGTCTAGTTTTCGATAATGTCGAGAAATATCCTTGTTCGTATCGTACTCTACTAGTGATGTATAATCTTGTATAGTGAGGCACTGAAAGACTTCATATTGGTGGATGCCGAGCTGCCTCCTCAATCGCTCATTTCGTGTAGACTCTCGTAGATGACTGCTGTCGACGCTATACCTTGCTCAAAATGTCTCGAAGGCGCCGCCGGGAAAGAGCGATATATTTTTACTTTCCTCTCTTCCTCGGCTCGTCACAGAAGGGTGATAGAATCCGCGCGCGTGCTATTAGGAAACCGAGCGCCCGCGTGCGCACACGTGCCCGTGCAGCTCCGCAAGCGAGGAAGCGCATTGCTTACCACTCTTCTGCCGGCAGATGCACTCTTTCTACTTGGCTGGTCACACAAATGTCCACTTGGAGACTGAACTAGGTGTCACTATACGCGCTCTATGATTCGCTCAAAGAATGAAATTGACCAAGAAAAAATGAGATGTAACTTATATTTTCAAATATATAAAATATGCTTTTAATTTGTTTACAAATTCTGTTGGTACATAATTCAAAATATTTATTTAATTCCTTTCCTATTTGATTTGTTAGAGCGTTCAGTTTTCATTGTTCTATGTTAACTAAGAAAATGTACGATTCTTAGGTTTTTGTAAGAAAAAATAGAGCTTCAGCGAAACTGAAAACGAATCCAATGATTCGTAGAACCAATGCTCGAAGTATAAAAAATATTTTGTTTCATTTGTTATATTCAGTCAGAACGCGCTTTACAGAGGCGATTCAAAAGGAGCTTTGGAGTATTGTGAACGCATTGGGACCGGATCGCCGTTCCGGTCCTGCTTCTTGGGAGTGTACTACAATTTTTTGTTTTAATCAAACGTTTCGGTACTTGATCATTGGCGTGTGCTCCACTGGGAGCACATACGCGACAGGGTTGAACGCGCGTCCAGCCAAGCAGAGGCGCGCATCGGCTCGGCGATCGCGAAGGGGGAAGGGCGGGCGATGCGCTTTCCGCGTTGCGTGGCGCGCGTCACGGCGCGGCGCGGCGCGGCGCGGCGCGGCGCTCGGCCCGTCGACGGAAGTCGGTGACAACGAAGGCGCGACGGACCTCCCGGGATCCCGCGCGACCGCGCCCCCCTCCCCCCCAGTCGCGCCCGCAGGGGCAGGGCGCGGCCGCCAGCGCGCAGCGGGGGCGACGTCGACGGCGACGAGAAACATCAATTATTGTTAACATCGATGTTTTTATGAAACGCGTATTATAACATCGTTTTTATATCGAAGAATTAAAGTCGATGTTTCTTTAAAAAAATTTTGATGTTTTGTGCTCGATGATTATTTTTGAATGAAAAAAGGACCATAATATGAAAAGCCATGATAATTTTCAGATACGAATAAATTGAATATTTTCTTTCGAACTAAAAGTAAGTTAGTCAAGTTTTCGTAGAAAAAAGAAATAATGTTTATATTTCACATTATCCAAACAGGTGGTGCTGCTGTTCAGATATTTTTTTGTTTGTTTCGTTAGTCATCTCTCAAATAAATTATTAAACATGACCACATTCATATTACCCCCCCTTCATCAATATGTGTTATGTTAGTTATGTTTCAAAAAACATCGATGATCTACAGGCAGTGTCTTACTGACATCGATTTTTTTTATTGGGAACTCTGTCGTTTGGAAATATTGATGTTTCGTCGACGATGTCACACCCTTGCCTCGCGTTACCGGCGGTGGCGGCGAGTGGGCGTTGCCCGCCCCAAGCGGCAAGGCCCTGGGCGGGCGGCGCTTCGGCCGGTGGGGCGGGGCGGGGCGGAGCGGTCACCGCTGTGGCTCCGTGGCCGGGGAGCATGTTGCGCCGCGGACGTGTCTCTTTCTCCATTGAGGCTCTGAAGGAAGCGATCAGAGCTGCGATGCCTTGCGGGACGGACACGGCGACTCCACTTGCGGACGGGTGGTCTACACAAACACGAAGTCCGATTGCAATAGTTTTTAAGAGTGCCTGTAGAGAATGACCACCTTTTTGGTGTGGTTAAACAGAAAGGTAAATGTGGGAATGAATGAAAATACTTAGTATATTGTTAGTGTGTAATTTATTATTTCAATGTTGTAATTGAGAATGTTAACATTCATTTCCATATTTACTTATTTTTAAATTAAATCAGGTTCACACAACATGAATAGCACTAGTTAGGTAAAGAAATTTTTCTTTTCCCTAATTTTCAATAAGCAGCCGTTTTGAGGTTTCTGCTATATGACAAATATTCGAAACATTAGTAGAACTTGTGGTTCACTTCTTTTACCCGTGGGTACACTTGTGTGGACCGAACTGTGCCAATCGGATGAGGACCACCTTTCCGCTTCCGCCATCCGCCCGCAACGCTCCAGCTGACATCACCGGTGCAACACGTCTGCAGCTCTTGGGCGAAGTGGCGTAACACGCTCCCCCTCCCCGGCCTCGGCGGGCGCTGCAGCCCCTCCCGCGTGAGGGTAGCGCGCGCCCCGCCCCGCCCCCGCCCCGCACTGCACCGCCCCCGCTCGCGTCCTGCACCTGCACCCGTAGCAGCAGCAGCGGCTGCCGCAACAAGCGACGGTGCGCGGTGCGGGGCTGCACGTATTTCTTACAGACAGACAATCACATATCACGTTCGTAGTCGTGTCCCACACCAGCCTCTCCCCCTCCCGACGCGTGGCGTCGCCGTAGAGGCCTCGGCCGCCGCCGCGGCGCGGCGCGTCGCGGCGCCTCCGAGGCCGACGTAGGTGTACTCCCGGAAGAAGCGATTGACGCCTACGACTAGTCTCGAGTGGCGAGCACGTCTCTGGCGCAGGGGTTTTGTCTCGAGTTCGGTGCGGGAATCGTCGGCTGTGACATGGCTGAACGTGTGCACCGAGTTGATGGAGACAAATTGAAGGGGAAATCTCGGGGACCAGAAACACCTACGATTGGTGTTGCCATGGCAAACTCGGCGTTATTTATTCACTGTCAATCCCTTTCTTTCTTTCGTAAAGAGTATTATAGCTCCTTCTCACCCGAGTCTCACACTCACACTCACTCCCACTTTCTATGAATCTATCATGTGATGTACATATGTACACATAAGCGGCCATTCGATCACTTGTTTCATCTGTACGATCTTGTAATACTTCACTCGAGAAGTAATGTGCTGTTTCCAAAGCAATCCACATTCCAATTAAATATTTTGTCACTCTTGAGAGTTTGTGTGTTTTTATTTACAGTGTCTGTGCTTCGAAATGGCCTTTGGAGGAATTAGTTTCTTTGATAATGAAAAATCTTGCTTGCGTTAACGTATATATTCAATATGTATACTAGAATAGTTATAAGTAAACTGCGTCTGTGTTATTTGAAAGTATAATTTTTTTCTTGTTAATACGAAAACTAACGGAATGAACAATGCACAAATTAAAAAGTTTGAAATTCGTACTTATTATGCAGTTCAAAAAAGTATTTGCTTTACAAACAGTGTAAATACTTTTTATATAGGAATATGGTGTAAAATTTTGAATTGTCCAAATATTCTTCTCGAACCACCATTGAATCCTATTAACATTTCACTGTATGTATGTAAATAAATTAATATAGAGTAAATGTATTTTCTTGATTAATGGATGTTAGTAGAGTATGATATTACAAGACAATTGATTTTTTCCTCACATACAACGATGAATTATTTTATGGAACGTGAATGACTTTTCTGTAATAGAAGATAAAACTATTGAAAATCCGCCGCAATAGCAATGGAATCTTCGAAAGGCCATCTCGAACTAATCCTCTTCCCTATGTCCTGAATCATTAGTCAGTAGCATTTCTAATCGAAGTATGTGTATACCTACTTTGATTTTAAAGAGTAGTATAGACAATGTAGTGTGAGTTTCTTGCATGATATGTTTTACTTATTCAAGAGCAATATATTTTACAATTCAAACGGTAAATGTGCATTTTAACTTTTCTGACGCAATATTTTTAAAATTTTTTTAGTCATCCCCGAGGTAATGAAACTTTTGAAAATATGTTTAATTGTGATGAATTTATGAATCTCATAAAAGTGTATAACACGACACTATCATTTGCGTCTTTTTCATCATTGCAATTCATACTTCAGGTGTAATTTACACTATTTAAGAGTGAGGGGCATATTCTCAGGTACATTTCGGAATTGATACCTCCTGATCAACTTTGCTCTACATTCAAGTAGTGCAAATAGAATTCATCGGGAAAATGTAAAATTCTCTTTAAATTAAAAAACACTGCATATTCAATAAGATATTTCCAATGGATAATACAGTATAAGCTATCACTTCGTGTCACTTTATTGCAGCAATGGAAAAGCGTATTGCGGCAAAGTATGACAAGGCGAATTGCATTATTCTGGCACTTTACTCTTAATTAGACTAGAGTTGTCAGATAGGTTATCAACCACATTCTTTTGGTATGAAACCAACCACTATCACTTAGTATGAAATTTGTTGAAAGCATATCCTTGGACCAACTAGTCGGCTGCGGATGCGACCGCTGGGATTTTTATATCGGAGAGTAGCGAACCACCATCTCTCAGAAATGTACAGCCCTCTCCATCACTTTATTTAACGTTTACACATCGGATATACCAATCACTCTAAATGCTGCTATAGTACTATTTGCTGATGACACAGTACTTTATTCCTCTAATAGCAATCTCGAATATCCCGTGAAAGATCTGCAACATCACCTTACTTTATTCTCCAGCTGGGCCAAAAAATGGCACATTGAAATAAATCCAAATAAAAGCCAGGTAAAAATATTCACCCTCCATAGACCAGGCATTCCCCCCAAATCTTACATACCAAAATCAAAACATCACCTGGCTTCCTCACAACAAAACTGTCAAATATCTTGTAGTTCTGGTCGATAAAAGACTTACATGGCGGTTAAATATTAAACACCTAATAGCTCTAGCGACTAGTAGAGTCCACCAATTATATCCAATTCTCAAAAAGCATCCCCCCTACAATTACATCGGGCTACTCACTTCTATAAAGCAATGATACGACCCATACTTTCCTATGCTTCCCCATACTTCCCTATGCTATCTGGGCTGCCGTGGTCAAAACAAACATCAATAAAATGCAAATTTATCAAAATAGATTCCTACGGACCATCACTAAAGCTCCCTGGTACATTCCAAATGCGCAATTACATATTGAACTTCGCATTAAACCCACCCCCGTCCACTTCTCCCTCTTAGACGCAAAATTCTATTCTAAAATATTAAAGATCCCTTAACTTTCATATTGGTAAGCAAAATCCTCATCGCAAAAGATTAAAAGAAAACTTCCAAGAGAATTTTTCAATTCCCCATAGACTGGATCTGATGAGACTTTTCTCATGAAAAATCATATAAGCACGATATTGTATCATATCCAAAACTAGAATATTGTCTCTAATGTATCAGATTATTCATGTACATATCTCTTACTAATCTATATATCTTATGCGGCTGCAGAGGGCCAACGGCCAAGCTAGAATAAATAAATTTTAAAAAAGGAATGTAGAGGCCTTGGGCACCCGAATCCGTCTACTTTTAGTTCAAACTGTGACTCTACAATGTATCCCCTCATTGTTTTTTATATAGAAACCTGTCTGTGAGTCAAGAAACCCACTCATAACTGCAGCATGAGGAAGGCTCATAAAACAACTATAATGGTTCTTCAGATTGTTCACATTAGCTTTTAGAAAATACTACTTTATTTTTACCTGAGTAAGAAAACTTTTAAGTAATTAGTTGACTGGTGCATTCGAGTCAGTGCTAAATGTCAGAGTATTTAAGAAATAAACAGTGATTTCTGTTAGTGGTACAATTTCAAGCGCTTCGGAATTTTGTCATCAAAGAACATACCAAAAATATCTTAGGACCAATTCTACATCTACTTTCCAAGGAAGTCCTAGGACCGTTAGTCTGAGATTTTTTCCGGCGAAGGCAGCTTTCCGCCTTATCAGTATGAAGGCAACTTTCCCCCTTATTGTATTTTATAAGCGTTAAAGAATATAAACTACTACAGAGATTCTTTACCTGCAGATTACACTACTCCAGAAATTTTCATAGTGATAGCATCGCAAATCACAAGAATGCAGTATTTTGCAACACACATTTTTACTTTCCCCGTATACATACGTATATAGGGAGTAATATGGGGAAAGTGTATAAGGAAAATGCTGCGTGAAAAAAACAGCGAATTTTAGGCAAAAAAATTCATTGCCGGGCCGTGATAACGAAAAGTTGATAAACCGGTTGCTAAATTAAGAAAAAAATCCCCTAACTCGTAGTGTAGCCAGAATCCCCGTTTTGTGGGCCCTCGATAACGAAAAACCAATTGAAGCAAAACGTCCGTCCGTCCATCCGTCTGTCCGTCCCGTAAGGCTGTGAACAATACTAGCGCCTAAACCGTAACTACAATTTATTCCAAAATGAATACTCCCCCTTCGATCTGATTCCACTCGAGGCGTCGTTTTTTTAAAAAACATTCTTCAAAATTTGGGGATACTTTACATGAAGCCCCATGGACATTTTCTAGATTTTCTCAAAAAACGGCTCCAACTTTTTTCTTTAAAGTTTTGGTATGGATAGGGCCTAATGTACTCTACGAGATGACATAACCGGCATGTTGCTCTATTCTTTTTTTTTTCAAAAATTACAAAAATATTATTTTTTTGACTTGTCTCTCATGTTGTTAATAGTTACATTACCGGAAAATTGTTCACATTATTATATTTATGAGTATATGTACTTTAAATAATGTATGAAGTTTCTGAAAACTCTATAGTTTTCTGTGAAAACTAGCTCAAAATTCCGACTTTTCAGAAAAGCTCAAACGCCATTTTCAAAAAAAATTACACCAAGTTTTTTCTTGAAACTTTTTGCACAGATAGTGCTAATTGATCTCTTTAATATGACGTAAAGTTCTTTTAGGGGTATTTTTTCGATTTTTCAAAACTTGCACAAATGTAATGGTTTTGAAAGATCTCTCACACAGTTAATATGCACGTTTTCCACAACTTGTAAACAATATTGTATTTATAAGTTAATGTGCTTCAAATGACTTCAAATAAAGTTTTTCGAAAACACAAAAGATTCTTGTGGAAAAGAGCTTCAAATTTCGTATTTACAGTAGCGCTGAAATGCTATTCTATTAAACATGGCTCCAATTTTTCAATGAAAATTGCCATTTAGGACGAGGTTTCACTGTTCTTTAATATTCTTAAAATAATATTTCCTTTCTACTATTAAGAAACCGAAAAATTAAGAAAATGTTTTAAAAAATTAATTGGGCGGCGATAGATGGCAGGCGGCAATAGTATATGGCAAGTCCAAATAGCCAGCCGAGACCAAAGGAAATAGAATACTAATACGGGAAAGTCTGTGCCGTTCTGTAGCACCTCGAGTTTTAGCTACGTAGTATTTTTTCGGGATTCTTATTAATAGGCTTGAATAGTGATTGAAACGTTTCAGCTTTCATAAAAGTAAGGAACAAGTTTTTCGTATTTAAAAGGCGATCTGATCATTATATCTCGTATTGCGTTTATGTTGTATTTTGACTCATCTCGATTATTGAATCATAATATTATATCCAGAAAATGACTTCACACACCTTCACATCTATCATGAAGCTGTACAGTAACCAAAATTGTTGTGGCCTTTTTTCGTTAGTAAGCCTGAAGTAAATTACTAAAAATCTTACCATTTTCTTCCAATTTCATAAACAATGCACAACAAAATTATTTGGAGTGAAATGAAATACAATAATTATAATTATAAATACAAAATTATAAAAATAGAAGCTCAGAAACCAATTAATTCTCTGAAGTTATCATTTAAAGGCCAAAAATATGATCATTAGAGCTCGGAAGTTACGCAATTATTTCATCTAAAATAGGTAGACAAAAGGTAATTAACTAACAAAGGAATGCAAAAATAGGTTTTTGTCTGAAAAAGGATGAACATTAGACCTAGGATAGACATTTTGGATGAAAAAACACATGTAAAAAAGTATTTCAGCATATAAATGAATTTAATATAGAAAATTAATAATTAAATTTATTCAATTATCTAATCAAGTATAAAATTTACATCAACCCTACAAGGAATGAAAAGATAATTTCTTTGTAATCTTGATTGCACATGACCATTCCTTTTTTACGCTTCGTCGATCAGAATGATTACATTTTAGTTTCAGAACTGCAAATTATTCATAATGACACACTCAGTTTTGGAATGATTACGGCGAGTTTATTTCATTCACGACTATCTCTGTGAAATGTTATTGTGGACTCTTGAATCGTGAAATGGCATCAGTGAAAACGCGATTGTTTTCGTTCTTCATACATACCAGCATTGACAAGGACCACATTCTATGTCAGGGACAGGGCTGTCTTCGAAAGATTTCGGAGACCATATTCGAAGGTACAATGAGATTTCTATTGAGCAAACAAAGTTTCTCGGCATCAATAAAAAAAGTCATAAATCGTGACTGGTAGGCTAACACCTTTCTATCTCGTTTAGATTTGTACTGCTTCCTGGCTCTGGAGTTTCCGCTTGCAGCGATAGACAAAACGCGTTAGGACCTTCGGGTTGACCAGGCTTTCAGGTAAGTTTCGAGCTTGATCGAGGTTGGTGCGACGAGGAAAAGGCAAATAATGACGAAAAGGAAAGAAACATGCCAAAATAACGCAAAAAACTAAAAATACGCACCAAAAGCTAAAATATGTCAAAAAAGAAATGAAAATATTCTAAAACAACTCCAGATGTACAATTTAGTGGTTCCTAATACCAAAAGTCTTAAAATCCTAACAAAAGTAAGGCATTCTGCTAAACTTTCTGTTTTAATAATACTCATTGGAAAATAGGATAAAACATTCAGATTTACAAATAGGATAAAACGACAGATTTTCTGATTCTGCGGATTTACAATTAATCGTCCTGTTAATACACACTGTCAGCCTCATTCATATTTTCCATTTGCATTCCTTCCTTAAAGAACACGCACTGTGGAGACAGATAAAAGAGAAGAGTCTCCGTTGCGTATATCACGTCCACGGCGACAGTGACCGCCCTTGCTGGCGTGGGCGCCCGCTCCCCGCCACCCACCTTGCGGGACGCCCGCTGTGTCGCGCCGGGTCAGCGCCCCCTGCCGGAATGTCGTCCAGCGCCACCTCGGCGGCGCGCGGCGCGGCGCGGCGGCGTGTGTCCCCGCGGCCGGGGCAGATTTATGCCTCCGCTGCTGCAACGCTACGTGGCGCTTCAAACAACCGGCGACATCTGGGGCGAGGAAGGTCAATGGAGGGGGGGGAAAGAAGACAAAAGCGAATGCGAGCAGAAGCAAGAAAAGTACTGCTGCTGGTATTGATGACCATGGTGAGGTAATGTTTTGGGTTGTAGTGGACATAGTGAATACGCACGGTTGTCATGGATGTGATGACTGCGATTATTGACATTTATTTACACAGTAGTTTTAATGGTGGTGGTGGTGAATGTAGTAGAGGTTCTGGTGATTGATGTGGTGGGGATTGAGAATCGGTGGTGATGGAGGCGGGATGGTGACACACACACAGACCCCGGGAATGGACCCGAGTGAACATCAAAGCACACACGAGGTGCTGACAAAGCAAGATAGCGAGGTGACGGATGCCGCTGACACGAAAGTAGTAGGCGGTGACCATGAACTAACCTCTCCCGCCACATAAGTAGTAAGAGTCGCTCTGCATGACACATCACAGCAACAACTTTGATTCTGCTTCTTTCTCTCTGTAAAGAACGTACGGCAACTTTTGAAAGTGTAAACCTCTTGAAATATTGCAATGGCAATATAGTATTTTTAGTAACTCTGCTCATTAGATGACTGAACCGTTCCTGACATATGTTCATATGTAATGTTATTTATTTCTCGATCTATTAGAAACCAAAATGTTAACTGAATTGAATGTTTTCGTGACTTATGCAGAAGTATCTTAAATAAAAATGACTTGACTAATATTGATTAGTTTTTTAAAATCACTCAAAAACAAAATTTACTCGAATTATTTGGCACTCACTGATCTACAAAAATATTAAACATAAGTTCAGTTAGAGAAGTTTTATTAACACTATTTATTAATATTTTATTTCGTTTATAAAAGACAGGTTTTGTTTTTATCCAATTAAAAAGTTTAATTAGTTCTACTTTAAGATACTAAAATTGATAAATGATTTCGGTCTCCATTACCTAATTTCGTTTTAAGGCCAAATGTAGAGACTGAATAAAAAATAAGATATGAAAATGAACTTTAAATTATGAATTCTCTCCACCAACGCGATGTTCTCATTTTGAAATTCCGAAAAATACGACTTCTCATGAATTATTTAATTTCAATTCCCTATAGACTTTTTCCTCACACTCTGGTTACTTGCCCACTAATATAATTATGCGATCTGTCTTCGAAATGGACGTCTCACTGGCATTTTAATCTTTGATGTAATACACATTTTTAGGGAATTTGAAGACACAGACGGTAAGTACCACACTTATTTAGTTCAAATTGCTTTACATTACCACAATTATATTTTCTATAGAATAAATGGTTACAAACATATCTTTATAACAATAAAAATAACATTTCACATAGTAAAAAGGCTCTAAGAGAATCAATGACAATAGCTTTCCTGAATTAGTGTTTATTTAATTCAATTCCATGATGCCTTATTTTGCGTGGCGAGGCTCCGACCGTTTGACCTGCTCCTCCGCCTGACTTCGCAAATTTCGCTAAGCTCCTTTCGCCATCTAGCGAATGAAGGTAACACTAGGGCGACGACACTGGCGACTATAGTTCTTTTAGGCTTGAGGATCTTTTACATGCAGTAAATCTACAACGCGGTTCGGCTGGTTTTACTTCCTCATCAGAAGCAAGCGTACGAAGGATTTTTTACGCCTTTAAAATCCACGATATCCTCAAATCAGACACACCACCGAACACCAAGACCATCACAGACGCCAAGTTGTTTAAGTAAATTATTATGTAAACGTACGTATGTTTCAAAGATTAATCTAGGTTATTCACTGAATACAAAAAATTTTGCTCAAAGGATTGAGAAGAAACTGAACGAAAATATCCATTGGGATTCATTGCGTCTGATATTCCAACCAGAGATGATTACCGTGTGCGATAGCTCGGCGGCAACTGTTACCTCTGCACCATCGTTTACGGGAGGGTGCTACGGTTCGAGTACGAGAGGAGGTTGATTGCCGACTACTTAGCTGCGTCTAAATCAACAACTGCCCGGAGGAGGATTCCAGCGGCAGGGTGCTCTCCTAGGTAGTTTTTCCGTTTTTTTCTCATATCAGTATCAGGCGAATGCTCGAAACAGTTCCCTCGCAAATAGGCCAAGGCTCGCACGCGAGCTATCTTTCCTCAGCCTCATGAACTTAACTCTCTTTACCCACATACACTTACACTTAAATGCACTACATCACACATGTCGAGAGCTTAGAGATTTGGTAGGGGAATACCACGCGTCCACTTGTAGATCGCCGCAGGATGTCTCGTCCAGACGGAGTAGTACACCCGCACCCCCGGGATATGACACCGACGGGGCTAACAACCCAAGTATTTGACACGTCCGGAATTAAAACTTACTCTTTAGAATGTTTAAAACCACTCAGAAATGCAACAAAAATAACATATACAGAGTGGACGAACGTTCAGGCTGAGAAAGTTAAGTATGTATATGATTAAGGTACTATGTACAAAACTTTATTTTCTCCAACACTGCATTGCAAGTGTATTTCGCTACAGAAAATGCATTACTAGACTAAAGCGATGATAACTAATTTTGAAAGATCTGGAGTGTATTGTCCTCACAAAAACTTAATTTTTTAACTTGTATAACTTCCAGATTTTGAACGACATTGCTTTTATAAGTTTCGAAATCAACAGAGCAAAAGGATTTACATTACGTGGAAGTATAACACGCAAACATATTCGCTGCCACAGTGAGCGATTACCTACTCCTAAAACTTATTAATATTACATGTTCAAGCAAAGTAGTCTATGCATCAAATCTAATGGCGGACGACAACCATCATTTTTCACGAAGAAACATTCGCCTTTTTCTCCCTAAACCAACGCGTAAGAGCAGAGTATATTTCATCGATTTATAAAGAAAACGCACAATCATTATTCAAATCCAATGCAATAAAACAAAGAAATAAAAATGGCGTCTTTTTTACCACAGGTTCCAATAACTCATTTTAATAAAGAAAAATAAACCATTAAAATATAATAACCCATGAGGAAGCCAGTTGTTAATTTACTTATATTGTGCTCGTTCCTTCGTCCATAAATGTCGAATAAAGAACCAAATGAAGCAAGAGATATCGCCTTTACAATTAAAAATTTCCAATAACTCAGCCGCGAGACCTACTTTCCTGTTTACGCACGCCCATTTCCCGAAATGGGACGGCGCGATCTCCTATTGGCGGAGCGGGTCGGCCTCATGAAAAACGAAGATGTTGACCACGTACAGAAAGGGGACCGCCACACACACACTTTTAAAAACTGACCCCAAATCTGGCCGTAGTAAGAAAACTAAAAGTGAACGTTCGAAATTTTGAATTATTAAGTCATCTGAAGACATTGGAGCATAATAAGTCACCTCCAGAATGTTATATCACTCGTGTTTGTCTCATTCGCAGTGACGTTAAGTAATCGTTGGGCAAATCGCTCGAATTCGTTGCCTTTTGGTGACATTTCGTATAAAAATAATGCATTCGTTCGTTTTTCCTAAAGACGCATTTCGTAAAGAAGATACTTGTAACAATTAGTGAAGTATATGTTTAAGCATAAGAGTTCAATCTTTTTTATGGATACATGGTAATTCTGACATACGCAACGTAACGACAACCGTAATGAATAATATGGATTATATTTCTTTTCCGCATATTACCACTTAAATAATTTTGTGTAAAGTAGAATCCTCTTCATCAGAATAACCTACATTTAGAAGCACATATCTTCACCTTTTTGTTTTATCGCCATTTTACTGCAATGCTGCAAGACAAGAATTATATGTGAAAAGATTTAGGAAAACCTAACATCCACCTAAGCATATTAGGTTCATTTTTTATAGGTCGGTCCGTCATTTTTGTCAAGTCACCACTTGAAATTTCATTACAATATTTGAACTAGCGAGCTTGAAAACCCTGTGAATGCATATTTCAACGAATATTTGATTTAGTTTTAAATGACTTGTTGCACCATTTTAAAGTCGCCATTTTGAATCGGAAATTCCGTTACAATATCCGAATTCAGCGACCCCAAAAACCCTTGGATATCTATTTTTTACTGATAGATCTCCTGACACTTGCGATTACAGCCAGGGTTTTGGGCGTTTCCCACCAAGGCGCGGCCTGGGGAGCCCGCACAAGCGCGCCCGCGATTGCTGACGATAAATCTCCTCGAAGGAGGGCTCGGGGAGGCGCTTGTCGGAAGACAAAGCGCGTCACGTGGAGATGACGTGGGGCGAGTGGCGTGGCGAAAAGACAAGGAGGAAACGAGATGTGTTTGTTCGAAGAAGCTGCTCACAGCGAAGTGATCGGCGAAAAAGTACACGGGCGGGATCACGAGGGGATTACGGTAAAGACGAAACAGGATGGAATTGAGGAGAGTGGAGATGGAGGCAAGATAATGCAGAAAGAGGAACAGAGGTATGGTGTATGTGATAAACACGAAATGAGAAGATAATCCTTCGGGACCTCAAGTTTAAAACAATATCTCCATAATTTTAGTTAATGAGAAATACGTAACGCGGAAAATAATCACAAGAAAGTCTGAAATCAGGAAACGACATTTAAAACGATAGTCGAGACGCATCATGAAACACTTTAAGGAGAACTAGATAATTCTTTCTTGGAAAGTGCTGGCCATTAGAAAAATACCATTGAAGGGAATAACGACAATGACGAAATGAAATGATAGTTAAATATGATGGCCTTCGAAGAGGCACCACTTATTGAGAAAAAAAGTCGGGGAGCAGTACAACGATAATTTATTGTCGAAAAAATAAAAGGATCCGAGAAACAATCCAAGAAGAAAGGTAATCACAACAGCAATAATTGCAATATAGGCAAGAAGAGTAAACAATCTGAAAAGGGGAGCGTGTTCACAGCATGGATATAGTGGAAGAAAGTTCAGAGGAGTTTTAGTGGGTCAGATTGCCGTGCAGACGGCAGCAGAAGAAGATAACGATTGCGTTGCCGTAGGGCGAGGAGAGGGCGACAAAGGGCTTTCTGCGGGCGGCAGCTGATCGTGCAGAAGGCGGCGGGCGGCGGGCGGCGGGCGGCGGGCGGCGGGCGGCGGGCGGCGGGCGGCGGCCTGCAGCACACGTCCCGTTATTAGCCGCTGAGCGGAGGCTGCATGCGGGCGGGCGAGCGGGCAGGCGGGCGGATGGCGAGTTCGCTGCCCGGCGATTACCATACCTGAGGCGGAGCAACGGCCGGCGGCGGCCGCGGGGCTGGATCTCCTCAGGCCGCAGCGGCGGCGCGAGAGATGGAAGTGACAACGGTGGGCGGCGGTGCGGGCAATTCTCGCGAGCCCAGTGGTGGAAGGGGGCAGTCTTGGAGTAGAGGGGGAGACGGAAGCGCTGTCGGAGGCGATGTTGGAGGCAATATCGGAAGCGATGCCGAAGGCGGCCGTCGGAGACGAAGTCAGAGGTTGTGTCGGAGACGGTGTCAGCAACATTGGCGGTCGAGGCGATAGTAACGAAGGTGAGAGGGCTGCATTAGTGATGGTGGCGATGGCGGCAGAAGTGGCGGTGGCGGCGGCGGAGATGGCATTGCCAATGGGGCGATGGTGGCGGTGGCGGTGGGCCGGTGGGGCGGAGGTGGCGGAGACAACGGTGGCGTTGGTGCTGGTGGTGGCGGTGTTGGCGGTGGAGACGGCGGCAGGGCGGTGGCAGCGAGGCAGTGGAAGGAGGGGGTCGGGGCGGCGGCGCGGACGCGACGGGCCTACCGCAAGAGCTTGCCCGGGTCAACAACACGCGCCGTCTCCGCGCTGCGCGGTGGCCGTGCAGGAAACGCGCGCAGCGGAAGCCATCAAAAGGGGAGGCGCCCAACGGCGCGCCGGGCCCGGGCCGCGAGTGTTTGCGTATTGCTGCGCTTGTGATGGCGAATTGCAAAGTGGCTGCAGCTGCTTCGAGTACTTACTTGCGAAAAACATGCTGCGGTAGGTTACAAAGGATTGAGAATGCTTGTCATTTGGCCAAGAGTAAGTTATCCTACTGCCCCTTGAATTTCAAATAAATTGATTGTAGAAAGAATTCTTTTTAGGAAGGACTGAAGAAAGGAAATATTTCCTTATAAACACTTCCTGGCATAACAAGTTCAGGGTCTATATGTATTCAACATGTATTTATAAAATAAAAGAATAGTTTCATTGAAAATTCAAGTAAGAATATTTTGTTATCTCAGGGATGGATCCAGAAAGTATCCAATAACAAGTTATGATATTCTTCGAAATCGCTCAGGTTATAACAACGGATGTTTTTATGAAAAGATAAATAAATGTGATATTATTAGTGCACAAAGAAGTCAAGTCTCTCTATGCAATACCAAATACGCTTCACGAAGAAAGGGTACAAAAGAAAATGAAATATAAAATAATAAATTAAGAACAAGTCTGGATTTTAATGACTCTTTACTACCAAGATTCGTATAACGTATGTTTACTGATGCATGAAAACATCGTCCTTAGCGACTTATCATGGACTTGACGTTATTGCTAACAGTCATATTGTACAATTTTTCCTTTTCTCTATAAATTTAAAGTTTATAAAAAAATAATTTTGAAAATATACAGCTCTATAAAACAAATTATTAGAGCTGATAATGATAGAGAATACACTGTACATTCTAAAATATAATATACTTACTGGTGATTCGGATTAAAACAAATCCAACATTTAATGAATAACAATTTATTAACAAAAAATTACATTAATAAGTTTAAACACACTAATATTCACTACGAACTAAAAATGTCTTGCACAACTCATAGTTATCTCTCCCGACGTTCAAATACTAATGTTCTCTTTCTTTCTCTCTCAGTTCATGAATTCAATATTCGAGTTTACAAATAGTATCGTCTTCCTTTGATGATTTTCAAAAACAAAATGTATCAGTGTACCTTGTCGATTTTGAATGTTCATTCACAAAAAATAATAGTACTATTTGGACATGATCTACATTATCTTCGGAATAAAACGTTCATCATCCATATTATTATTTCATTAGCTAAAAAAACTTTCTTTCACATATCGTTTCACAACAACCTCTTCCCCATCATATTTTCGTTGTTGATCCTCTTGTTGTCATGACATCCACGGCCCATTGCTATTACATAGTCTTTCCCTTCTGTGGGCTTTGCGGCAATCACAGATTCATTACAATATTCATCCACATTTTTACTTTCCTGTATGCCTACGTACTTACGAAGTAATATACGTAGTATTGGGAAAACTATGTAATGCCGCGGAAAATCGATTTCGATATTTCAACGGAAAAACACGTTATGGGGTCCCCTGGTACCGAAAAAGGTTTTTTCTCAAAACGTCCGTTCATCCGTCTGTCAGTCCGTCTGTCCGTTCGTCCGTCAGTCTGTGAACAACTGTAAAGCCAAAACTACACGTACGATTTCTTCCAAAACGGATATTCCTCTGTCGATCTGGTTCCACTCAAGGCATTGCGATCTTGAAAAACTTCCTTCAAAGTTTGGAGTTCTTTACATGAAGCCCCCCGAACATTTTCAAAATTTTCTCAAAAACGGCCCCAAATTGTTTCCTTAAATTTCTTGTAAGGATAGAATAAAATACACTTATAAACGTGACATAGTTCCTATTTTCACGGTTAACTCTGAATTTTCGAAAATTGCAAAAGTTTAAACTATTTTCGACGTCTTCCTACAATTACAAAATTGAAGATAGATATTTTTCATCCAAAAAAATAGTTTTCCAAAATAAGTTCTTTCATTAAGGTCATTACATTTTTTTGAAAAGTTCAATAGTTTTTGAACAATACTTCATGCAATATGTACAATTTTTAAAAAATTCAAAAACAAGATTTTCTCAAAAACTGTTCCAAATTTTTTCATTAAACATTAGGTAGGGATAGTGCCTAATGTACTCTAAATTACAAAAACCTATTTTTTTTACTTGTCTCTCACGTCGATCATATTTACATTCGCGGCAATTAGTTCACATTATTACATTTATCAGTACATGTACTTCAAATAATGTCAAATAAAGTTCGTCGGAAAAACTCAACAGTTTTCTGTGAAAAGTAGCTCAAAATTCCGCGTTTTCAGAAACCTCAAACGCCATTTTCTCATAAATGGCTCCAATTTTTTTCTTCACATTTTTCGTACGGGTTGTGCTAGTTGAACTCTTTAATATGACGTTAAGTTCATTTTGGGGTATGTTGTCGTTTTTTCAGAAATTACACAAATGTAATTTTTTAAAGATCTTTCACACCGTTAATGTAATCACAATTTTATTTGAGTTAAAGTGCTTCAAATGACTTCAAATTAAGTGTTTCGAAAACAATAATTTTCTGCGAAAAAGAGCTCAGATTTCGCATTTTTAGTAGCCCTTAAAGGCCGTTTTCTTACAAACGTCTCCAAATTTTTTAAAGAAAATTGCCTTTTGGGAGGAGATTTTGCTGTTCTTTAATATTTTAAAATAAATATTTCCCTTCTACTATTGGGAAACCGAAAAAAAAGAAAATGTCGAAAAAATGTGTTTGGGCGGTGATAGTTGGCAGCCGGCACAAGTATGTGCAATTTCGAATAGCCAACTAATACGAGAAAGTCTCTGCCATTCTGTAGCACCACTAGTTTTGGTTACTTTATGGAGGAAACGCAATCCCGCAACCTTGGCTTGAATTGTTTAAAATAAAATATTTATGAGAAATTTCCATATGCAACTCATCGCTCTCAAACGAGACACCCACACGGGAGAGAAATATCGATTCGAAGAAGTTCGATACTTCAGTAATATGAAGCGGAAACCTATTTTAGGAACAAGGTAGCCCTACGTTGCTCGTTATGAATAAATTAACTTGCAGATTGAATCTCAATTCCAGCACGTTGCCTGGGGGATTTTTATTATCTGTCTATAGGACATAATTAAAGATCCTTTACCACAAGAAATCTCCGTATTGGTTTCTCGAGGACAGTGTCAAGCATCAAAACAAAAGTCCCCAAATTTTATTTTTTACTAGATGATGTCACAAGAGTTTACTGAAGGTCATTTATTTTTCAGATGTTTAATACTTTTTTAAACCAAAGAAACGTAAAAAATTCAACAATATGAAATTGTCAGACCTGGCGTCTATGTATAAGCGTGTATATATATATATATATATATATATATATATATATATATATATATATATATATATACGAGGGGCGTCCACAAAGTAACAGCCTTTTTTGAAATAAAAATTAAACCAATTGAGATACAAAAATGGTATTATATACATCTTAAAACTACAGCTTTTCTCTACTTTTCTATATATTCTCCAAACAAATTTAAGCACTTATCATATCTTTTAACACTTTTTGAAATGCCGTCGTCAAAAAAATCTGCTGCCTGAGAATGTAGCCAACCTGTCACAGAGTTGTAGCCAAACTGTAGCCATCAATTTTCTCGCTAAAAAAGTTTAGCGGGCTTTCTTTGGCTTGCTTGGCGAAGCGGTATGACCCCATTGCATGACTGTTGTTTTGCCTCGGTATTCACATAGGCTACCCAAGTTTCATCTCCGGTAACGATTCTGTTCAAAAAGGTTTCACCTTCAACGGCATACCGAGTAAGAAAGTCTATGGAAGAACTCGTTCTTTTCATTTTGTGATCGTCGGTGAGCACTTTTGGAATCCAACGAGCACAAAACTTGTGGTAGCCAAGTTTTTCTGTCAGTATCTCGTGCACAAGACTCCGAGAAATTTCAGGAAAATGATCGGAAAGTTCTGAGATTGTGAAGTGCCGGTTCTCACGAATTTTCTCGTTCACTCTGTTCATCACCGACAAGAGACGGCCTACCACTCCGGTCTTCATCGGGAACGTTCGTTCTTCCATTTTTAAGAAAACGAACCCATTGACGCACTACACCTTCACTCATAAGGTTTGGGCCATACACCGCACAAATTCAAGATGAATATCAGCTGCTGTGTAATTTTTCGAACACAGAAATCTTATTACGCCACGCACTTCACATTTGGTGGGATTTTCTATCACGGCGCTCATGTTTTTAGGTTATAACAAGAGAACGCGCGATCGTACGATACTTTCTTTTACACAGCTAGAAGCGCACTAAACGGCTGCGCACGCCGATGTGAAAATAGCAGCGTTATCCCAATTACTTCTCGCGCGTCTCCTAAACGGCGGTTACTTTGTGGACGCCCTTCGTATATATAAACAGATTGTGTTGTTACACCACTTGTAACTCAAGAACGACTGAACCAATTTTAATTATCTCTATTTTGTTGGATTCATCTCCGTCCCGAATAACAGAATAACTAATAAAATATCGAAAAAAATGGCAACACATGGCACTGAAGATTAAAAACATAGATATTTATGCAAACGCAGCCCGCTACACAGTTCGAATCTTTTTCGTTAAATAACTTCTAAACGAAGCGTTCTAGAGCCTTCAAAACTAAAAGGAGAAGAAGAGACACAGAAGGGAAGAAGAGGCACAGAGGGGAAGAAAAGACACAGAGGGAGAAAAGAGACACAGAGAGAGAAAGAGACACAGAGGGAGAAAAGAGATACAGAGGGAGAAAAGAGACACAGAGGGAGAAAAGAGACACGGAGGGGAAAAAGATACACAGAGGGGGAAAGTGACACAGATGTAAAAAGAGAGACAGATGGAAAAGGAGAGAGAGGAAAATGAGAGGGGGAGGGAGAGAGGAGAAAAAGAGAGAAGGGGAAAGAGAGGGGAAAAGAGAGGTGGGAGAGGAATATTTCCTCAATTGTTTCTTCTGCGGCAGCACCGCGCCGGACACCAGCTAGAGGGAAAATAGATAGAGAAGGAAATAGAGAGAAGGGGAAATAGAGTGAAGGCAAATAGAGAGGGAAAATAGAGAGAGGGAAATAGTGGGGGAAACGGAGAGAGGGGGAAATAGAGAAAGGGGGAAATGAGAGGGCGGGAAAAGAGTAAGAGAGTGAGGGAAAAGAAACACAGGGAGAAAAGAGATACAGAGGGGGAAAGATACACAGATGGAAAAAGAGAGACAGATGGAAAAGAGAGTGGGAAAATGAGAGAGAAGGAGAAAGACAGGGGGTGGGAGAGAGGAGAAAAATAGAGAGGGAGGGAGAGAGGGGAAAAGAGAGGGGGAGAGGAATATTTCCTCGATTATTTATTCTGCGACAGCAAACGCGTCGGGTACCAGCTAGTAGGGGAGAGTGGGGTGGCTCCGATCAGGTCTGTAACGACAGTAGAGTGCGCTCTAGCAAAGTGCTACGCTCTTCCCAATTGAGCAATAAATTAACTACATGCAGCTACTGACCAGTACCGCACATGCACTTGATGTCAAGTAAGCAAGTGTATTTCAGAAAAAATCGTTCTAATTTCATGTTTTTAAAGCGATGTAATTAACATGTACATTTGTATTTTTAATAACTCAATCGCGCAAATGGATTGTTAATCTTTTCAGCATCATTTTAGTTCACGGTTTACGTTTTTAAGCTAACTTATCGAATTGTTAAGTTATGATATTCTGCAGTATACATGGTTGGGTTGCACCTATCAGATGAGTGGAGGAATGGCGATTAGTGATCGGCACAACACCTCACAGATCTAAATACTAATGCGTTGTCCTTCCATATTTGTACTACTTATGGCGAAAATATATTGCAACAGACTGTATTCTCTTTAGATGCCTAGAACGTGGAAAAGGACTACAACAAGAGGAGGATGGGCTGATGAAATGCTGCAGTAGGCGATGTTACTTATCCATGAAGGACATTCCATATGAGCAGCAAGTAAACAGTACAACATTTCATTCACAAGACTGGTTGACAGAAAATTTAAGGGGATTTCAGGAGATCCACTTCTTGGCCGAAAAAACAGTTTTTAGTCAAGAGCAGGAAGCAGCATTGTCTGAACGAATAAAATTGATGGATCATCTTTTTTTATGATCTATATTCAGTGCAAATCCGCAAAGTGTTTTTATTCTGCCGAAGCAAACAACTTCCTAACTATTTTTCAAAAAATTCTTGAATAGGTTATAAGAGATTTTGATGTCTGGCTTTATGCTTTTCTTAAAAGGAATTCCTTAAGTGTCTGAAAATTGGAAGCTATTAATATCAACCTATTAAAAGCTTTCAACTGACAGAAAGTAAACATATATTTTGATAATTGGGAGCTATGATGATAAAGTTACTTCCACACCGTATCGTATTTTTAACATGGATGAGACGAGAGTGCCTACTGTCCAAGACCCTGAAAAAGTAGTTAGCACTAAAGGACAAAATACAGAGTACTCGTAAGGCGAGAAAGTAAAAAACTGACCTAAACTTATATTTATTTTATTCAGATAAAAGTCGTCAACCGTTCCCTTAATTTTCTTGAAAGGTTTATTTGCTTATTATTATTATTATTATTATTATTATTATTATTATTATTATTATTATTATTATTATTAGCATTTAAAACATTATAACCCTTACGTACAATGTGTAACTTTTTGTAAAACATTTTTATTTCAGTAGTTTTTCACTTGGAGTCGAAGGATAGTCAATTATTTACTCTTTTGGTTAATTATTATTGAAATTCTGCATTTTGAAAGAATTTTAGTGCAATAGATGAAATATATAGGATAATAATTACATTTCAAAATTTCCCGTATAAAATACACGGGACAAATATACGATCGGTATTACCCACAGGTAGGGGAATGCCGATCAAAGATTTTTTTTTCTTTTACGAAATCTGTGCTAAAGAAAATAACTTCTGCGACTTTTAGTTCTCAACCACAGACAATAGGAAATATCCATCTGTCGTTTCATGCAATAGTTTATATTTTCTAGTGAATACATTTCATATGAGCGATCAGTTTCCTTAAGTGATCGGTGCTACCCTATTCTCCCCTATATATATATATATATATATATATATATATATATATATACAGGGTGAGTCACGTAACTTTAGCACCTCCTGTAACTTTTGAACGGTTGAAGATATTGCAATGCAGTTTTCACGGAAGTAAATGAGGGAATGGGGCAAATTGATATGTGTATTGATTTCTCTTTTATCACTTGTATTTTACGAGATATTTGAGGTAACTTTGTTTTTTTAAATGGGACTATACATATTTTTTCAGTCTATCATGACAAGCGTAAAAAGACGAATCCAAAGATATAAATATTGTCATATGTTAGATAAGCATTTTTTTGAGTAATTGTGATTTTTTTGGCGACTAGTGTTTAACGGATATTTTCATTGTAACTGTCAGCCCCACAAGGTCACGCAGCGCTCCCCCAGCAAACGCGGGGTCGGGAAAGGGAAGGGATTTTAGTACTTGAGGATACGAAAAATATTCACAAAACTGTTGCACTTTTTCCTGAACTCTCCTTTTCATCTTAATCCATTTTCAGTAATTTGGGTTTCTTAGGGATTGAAAATACGGATTTGTCTTAAGTAGTATTTATTGAAATAAGATTATTTCTATCCCTAAGTTATTATTATATTCGCATTAACATTGAAATTGTTTGCTCAAAATATACAATATATTTTTGTACAGTTTTAATTATTTATTCTTATTGTGCTTTGTTTCAAGATCCCATTACTACGTATCTTATGAAATCCCATTAAATGGAGTTGAAGTTATAAACAATATTATTACAATACAAACTTATGACAAATCCTTATTTTCCATCCTTTAATTCCTTCAATCAAAGAAAGACGAAAATGTGAAAATGCAGAAGGATGGAAAGCACAGTTCAGGAAAAAACTGCAATGGTTTTGTGAATACTTGGAATACTATGTTTCGTATTTTCAAATAAGATCCCTCCCCTTCCCTTCCCTTCGCCGGGCGCACGTGTGCTGGTGGAGCGCTGCATGACCTTGTGTGGTGGACTATTCAAACGTCCGTTAAACCCCGGTCGCAAAAATCAAAATTAATCAAAAAAATGCTTATCTAACATATGACAATATGTACATCATTGGATTCGTCTTTTTACGCTCGTCATGGTGGACTGAAAAATATGTATAGTCCCATTTAAAAAAACAAAGTTACCTAAAAAATCTCGTAAAATACAAGTGATAAAATAGAAATTAATGCACGTATCTATTAGCCCCTTCCCCTCATGCACTTTCGTGAAAACTGCATTGCAATAACTTCAACCGTTCAAAAGTTACAGGAGGTGCTAAAGTTACGTGACTCATCCTGTATATATACCGGGTCTTTAGTCTAACTCGCAACCCGTATCTGAGAACACAACCACTTGTTTTGGCAATTTGGCAACTGCGTGGCTTTGTCTCCTTTCAATACTGCCGTGGCTGGCATGCCGAGACAGCGGAGGAAGTGCGCTGTGCGTCATAATCTGCAGCAACTGCAACAGCCCTTTCTGTGTTTTCCCCATTCAAGGGCTTCGGCGGGCAGGTACTCGGCTCACAAGCCGGAATCTTTTCACGCTGCGCAGGGTGGGTGGGGTGGGCAGAGGCATGAGCCAGCAAACAAAACGTCTCTTTAGACGATTCTCTCCAGTATGCTCAAGAAACAAAATGTGATACTGAAGTTGTGGAGGGAAATATGACTGATTTATCGATTTATTAACAGAAACGTAACAATAATGATTATTTAATGAAAGCTGGCTCAGAGAGAAATCAGAAAGATATCTCATGAAACATCACCGCCAAGCTCTTCATTATCAATTATTATAGAACCTGGAAATTAAACAAATTGGAAAATTTTAATAAAATTATTAAAGATAATAAAATATTCATAAGTAATAACTTAATCATTACTGACAATAATTAATTAAAAATTATACAATTTTATTTTCTTAAAATGACAATAAACACACCTTAGAGTAAATTTTTCAAAGTGACCACCATTGCCAAGAGACAGGCGTTTACTCTTTTTCAGTACTGTTGCTGCAACACGTTGAAGAGTAACTTCTTCGATTGCCCAACAGATTCCGTAATGTTGCGTCGTAAATCTTCAAGAGAAGTTTTGCATAAACTTTACTCTTAAGAAAACCCCACAGAAAAAAGTCTAATGGAGTAAGATCTGGGGAACGTGGTGGCCACAGACCTTTTGTAACAATTCGTTCTCCGAAAAAATTCCGCTAGGAAATTCATACTACTGTTCGCCGTGTGACACGGGGCGCCGTCTTGCTGGAACCAGCAGTACCTCTCGTCTTCTTCTAAAAGAGATACGAAGTTTTCAATACTGTCTTTATACCTTGCAGAAGTAATTGTCTCCGTGAAAAAAAATTGGTCCGATAATTCGGCGACGAGATATGGCACACCATACCCCGACTTTCGAAGAATGAAGAGGTTTTTGGAGAGTTGCATCTGGTTTCGATGTGCTCCACAACCGGCAATTCTGTTATTTACATTTCCGTCGAGATGAAACCAAGCTTCATCACTAAAAAACAAGGTGCCAAGAACGTGAAGTCCTAATTGAATAAACTTCTGAACCAACGGCAGAAATGAATTCGCCGCGCCCCTGTCCGGTGTTTTCAGTTCTTGAACGGTCTGCCACTTGTAAGACCGCATTTTCAATTCTAGTTGCGACATATGCACTGCTGAGTGAAACATTGCATTGCTGATGCAATTCAATAGCGACGTCTCAGGGGAATGTTTCAAAACCTCCTGAATTTCTAATAATTTATCTTCCCTTTAAAACAGTGGCACTGCGATTCCGCTTCCTATCCATAACGTTCCCCGTGTCCCTGAAGCGCTGGATTAGTCTACAAATTGTTGACTTGTTGGAAACTGGCGTTTCCGGAAATTTTTCCTGAAACATTTCCTGACTCTTTAAAAAAAGATTTAGTGCCGAAGTAAACTTCTCACCAAAAATACGCGCTGTTCTTTCGTCAACATTTTCGAAGCGATTCTTCTTTCCTAAACGTAAGTTCCTACACTCATGAATGAAACGTGTATGAATGACTGCCCAAAGACAGTCCTTTCTCTTTCTTCCAACAAAAATAGCCCGGTTCTCCCACCCCGAAACCTGCGACCGGGGGATGGGTCGTTAAAAGTGATAGGAAAGCCAAAGGTATTTCACGCGTTGCCAAATTACCAAACCAAGTGGTTGTGTTCTCAGATACGGGTTGCGAGTTAGACTAAAGACCCGGTATATATATATAGATATATATATATATTCTACCGTAAGCTACAGAGTGAACTCATCCTGAACATTCTATTACATTTTTGCTGGTCCGGCGCTTCCCGATATTACCTCACCTTCTCAGAGAGCTGTAAGTAAATGTGAATGAGAGGGACAGAGAGCGTCAGAGACAGTGACACACAGAGACAGACAGGGACAGGGTGAGGGAGGGATGGAGAGACAGTGAGAAAGGGCGATGGGAGGGGAAAGAGGGAGATGAAGGGCAGAACAACGTCTGCCGGGTTCCGGTAGTTGTGTTATATTATTGTATTAGATGTATAATGAGTGTGAAGAATTTGCCATCGGGCTTAAAGCCCAAAGCAAACTAGACAAATTAATCTCTCTCTCTCTCTCTATCCGTAAGACGAAGGCTATCAACCACTGTGCGACGTCGCCGTCGCAGCGCCCTGGGGCGGGCGCAGCTTATTTTGGGCGCCGCCCCCTCGTGGTGGAGCCCCTTAGAGGCGGGGAGGGGGGGAAGAAGGCAGACGAAACCTTAACGAGGAACGGTTGGAGTGTGCCTGTCGAAAATAAGAGGTTCGACTTAACGTTTTCGTGTATGGGTGCTGTTCGTCTTGGAACAGGATGTGGATGAAATACTAAGGAAGAACTGTGGAGCCTGGTGGCTCTGGGCATGTAGTTGATGTCACTATAGTTCCTCTGATCAGGAGGTCCTAGGGCTTCGCTGCCGACGATGGCAAGAATTTCGCCCAATCGACTGGCTGCTCTGATCGGTAGTTTTTCGTGGCTTCTTCAGGCGAA
>JAHLJT010002406.1:148575180-148650007 GCA_031308135.1 Acheta domesticus
TTACCAGCTTATTTGAGAAAAAAAATCAAAACGTTTTGGTTAATTTAAGGTGATGTGGCATGATCCTCCATCATGCATAAAAATGGCATCTTCATTAGGGAACCACTCTCTTATTTGGGGAAAAGTTTCGTTTCAAGGATTTTTTTTGTATTGATCTTGCCTCATTGACCCTTCGACAACGTGCAATCTACCAGGACCTTTCACAGATATCACACTCCATTCCATAATAGATGTTGGATGCTTCACAAATTATAGCACGCATTCAGAATTGAAAGCTTTTTCTGATCTTCTATGAACAAATTGACTGCTTTCTGCCATCACAGTGAATAAAGATTTGTCATTGAAGCATACTTGAAGGATGTTAGAGAATTCCAAAATAAAGATGTGAATAGTTCTTTTGCAAAACCCTTTTGACCTAGCACAGACCGCAACAATCCGAAAATTAAAATGTGCATTTATTGAATACCAATAAAGCATCACAATCTACAACATAATATTTTCTTTTGGAAGAGATTTCCCCTGTAATTTTGTCATAGAATTGTTTGCCCAGTCCTCACTCCTACACTTTAGATGTTGTTTGGCCCATTGTAGTCTCTTTTGTTTCATTGATGGAGTGATTTTGTTTTTTCCGGGGTCGGCATGCTTTTAACGCTGATTCACACAACCTCCTCTTCACTGTCACAGGCGACTCAGCAACTCCAAACTTGATGACAAGTAATTGGACATAAGTTTAAGGTTCTATGTTCCCATCATCATCAGTTTTCTCATTGTTCCATGACTGATTTTTCTCTTACTTAAATGATCACAGGTGTTGTCATTGCCAACAATGTTATTTATTTTAACAAGAGCAGCTTTCGATGGCTTAGCCATCATCATCCGTTTTCTGCTTGTTAAAATAAATAACATTGTTGGCAATGACAACACCTGTGATCATTTAATTTTAAATTCCAACGACTTTTCACCACTAAACCAATTTTTCTCGTACGTCCACATTTTTCTGCTCTCTTTGCTTTGCATTCACTATTTTATTGCTTTGAGATTTTGATTCTAATAACAGTTTATGCGACATTTCCATTGTTAGCAATTTCGTACTGTGTATAACAGTTTTTAGCAATAAGTGCTGCCACAGCAGCAGTTTTTCGAGGTGAAATGTCTATTTTCTTTCCCACAACTTTACTTTATACTGCACTCTTCAATATTTCTCCCTGTATTAATAATTATCAAGTTTTCAGACATTATAATGTCAGCAGAATGTAACAAGAGGCATGGAAAATGAAAACCAAATCGAATTTCACTATAGAAACTTCCAATCACACTGTAGACAGAATTGCAGAGCATGTGTACCGCAAGCTTACACTGACACACTTAGGAGGGAAACTGACAAATGTTGCCAACAGTGGAAAATAAATTGATTTGGGAGTTTCCTGAAAGATACATTTCTTAAAAACAATCAAGAATGAAGTAACCAGTAAAAACAATCTGGTATTAAGCGTTTTCTTTCTATTTTTATATTATTGAACCTATTAACATTAAAAACATGTTCTTTCGTCCAATAATTTGAACACGTCTGTAGTTGAATAACATTCAACTCAATTGTTTTACAATTGATAAAGGTTGTCAGTAAATTATGAATAAGATTATAGACCGTACTACCCATGGATACTCAATGTTGTTACTTACAGCGACCACTACATTTTATTCTGAATCACCTGTGTTTTCTTTTCAAGTTGCGTGCACTTGCTCACAACTTTGCATCTGGAAGCAAGGTTCATAAAAACTTTGCTTTACAAGTAACTTAAATTGACCAACTCAGCATTGACTGAATTTCCTACCTAGTTTGAACTTCAACATTGTTAGAGTAAACACTTCAACAAATCGTAATACCCTTATGGAGGAAGCTGTAGCGTTCGAGTTTCCTTTTTTTACCACAGTACGTAAGAAGACACCATTCATCCACACCGTTGTTGCAAAGTTTATATACGACGTAAATAACGTAATACATCGTATTGATAAAAATTGTAGAACATCTTCACCGGTCATACGCTTACCTTGCTTGTCCTTCCGATGTACTTCCGTCTGGTAATATTTCCAAGAGAAGAATAATAAATAATGTTTAGAATCGAGTTTTAATAAATTAGGTTAGATATTACACATAATTTTGTGCCACATGATTTTGTACTTCAAAGTATCTGGGAGGCTGCATTATCAAATTGTGAGAATTTAGTTGTAATGTATAAAAAGTATAGTTCATGAACTATTGGTTGAATACACATCCACATATCGGCATTGATGCAAGTTCATGTGTCACGAAAATTGTGAAAGTCTTGCACTGCACAAATACTCTTTATATTTCTTATTAAGTGATTTGTGTCTTGCTCGTCTTTAATAAATAAATAAATAAATAAATGTCTTTATTTGTGGCGAGGCTCAGGCCATTTAGCCTGCTCTTCCGCCTAACCACTTTCAAAATTTTATTACATTAGTGCATGATAGAAGGAGGTCATTCCATGAAAAATACGTACGCAATTTAGGTGAAAGTTTTCTCACATAGAAAACAGGAATGAAAGCGAGGGAGGAAAGAGTTGGTGGAGGAGGAATGCTGTCTCAGCATTTGTATATTTAAATTTAGGGTCATTCCATATTAAATCAACAGTTTTAATTAAAATTTTACCTCACCATTTTAGATTCAGATGAAATTTGACACATAGGTAGTATGAATGGAGAATAAGAAAACTACAAATTTTGAGTAAAATATTTCCACTGGTTTCTGAAATACAGCCATCTAAAATTTTGCAAAATTGGGTTCCCGAAAATGTTTAAATTGATGTAGAACCTCACCAAATTAAGATAGGGAGCTGGAACAGGTGTCATTTTTCAGCTTTTGTTATGGCCTTTTATATGATATACAACTCAATAGGAGTTGCGTTCAAACAGTTTTTCAAATTTGAATTTAAAATTTTGATTTTGAGTTTTTTCAAAATACTCATCTTTAAAAAAATTGAAAAAATTCTAAAATAATCCTTGTATATATCCAAACAGATGGTGCAAGTTTAAAAATGGGACTGCAAACCCACCGGACATATCTCACCCGTAAGCCAACGATTTACGCTACATTTATTTACGCTACATTACGCTACATTTATTACGCACTATACGTCTTTATCGTAATACCACGAGTGCTTTGGAAATTATCGATAAATCCTCGATTCGCGAAGCGAGGAGGAGATTTATCTGAGAATTTCCGAAGCACGAGTTATATTTAATAGGGCTATTCCACGATATGAAATTATGCTTACAAAAGTTCCAAACTGCTCCAAATATTGAAAATATGTTGAAATTAGTGAGGTTATGTTATAGTTCATAGGCGGTTCATTGGCCATTGACATAGCGATCGATATATACCGCCTCCTAAGACAGATGAGTCAAGTTTATGATTGGCCACGAGGGAGAAGCGGTGAGAAAAATCGAATAGAAAAAGCGATAAACTTTTGGGATGTACCACCCTAATTAGGGCATTTTGCATGTACAGTAAAACACTATTGGTTTTAATTTCACGAGTGGAATAGTCGTTTTAAATAATTCTTGAGTAATATTTTAATCGGAGTAGAGATACAACTGCTCGGTTTCTTGCATCAGTCTCAAACTCCGGAACTCAATGGTATTGATCCATTGACCTCGCTTGATATCAACTTCAACACTAGATATTACTGACTTGCTACACAAACGCCTTGTTTCCTCACGTTTTCTTTTGAGTTTCTAAAATTATTTCTGTGATTTTTATCACCTAAGTTGGAATTTTCTTCGTGTTTAAAAAACAAAGGATTTGGGTCATCTACAGTTTTACTTAATTATCCTACCGAAGTGAAAGTTACACTGTAATTACGAGCATTACGAGTATTCGTAATTCAAAATAAATGTTCTTTCATTCGGGTTTGCTCTATTCTTGAGTTATTATTTTTGTTAATATACTTTAAATGCAAATCCGCGTATTTTCTAACAGATATAATATAGCTAACCATATCCTAAATAATTATGATTTTAATGATGAATAATAATTTTAATGATATTTCAAAAGACAGTTTTGCTACATTTAACAAAACGAATGTAGAGCACATCAAATTAGAACATTTCTAAAACTTGTAAAATGTGAAAGGTAAATTGTATTTACTAGAGGGAATCCACTTCAAAATGAGATATTTAGACTTGAGTGCCTAATTTTTAATCATATCTTCCAAAAATGTACTTTATAGCGTAGAAATGTAAGTTTCCAAAATATATTTCATTCGAATGGCCTGTTGGATGTATTAGTCGTGATATTTTCCTATTGTTTAGATATCAATTAACTAATGCCTAACTCTAAAACCGTTTTCTGTATCAATCATGTGAAGTAATTATAAAATAAAAGTGATCAGTAATTCATTTTGGGAGGAATTATGTAACTATCAGTTCTTTAATTGTATAATACTAGCTGAACTCGTACGAAAATATCACACATTTTGAAACGTGAAAGGACATCCCTTCACAAACATATTAATTGGCGAAAGAAGTAAAACGGCTTTTTCTTCAAAAGACCCCCAGCCGCTAATCCACCAAGTCCCCAAGTCCACCCTCTCTCGTTTCGTGACCCACTGACACGTGCGCCCTCTTGTTGTAGGTCAGGAGCACTTCCGGCGCGTGGCGGACGACATGGAGACGGCGGTGTAACGCCGCGGAGGCCGTCGCCGTCGTTCCCGCCCCCGCCTCCGCCTCCGCCCCGCCTCCGCCGCCATCGCTCCCGCTCTTCTCCCCCCGAGCCCGCTCCCGCCGCCCCCGCCCGCTCGCCAGTCCCCCGCCCCGCCCCCCGCCACTCGGCCCCGCCCCGCCCCGCGTCGTGAAGCCACGCGCGTGAGGGCGGCGGCGGCGGTGGGGCGGGGCTGAGCCAGGCGGAGCGCGGGGGCAGGGGCCGGGAGGGGCTGGGCGGGGCGGCTGCCACGGAGGCGGCAGCGGTGACAGCAGCAGCAGCAGCAACAGCAGCGGCGGCAGCAGCAGTATTCGCCGCCCCGCGAGCCGTCTCACCCGCGCCCACCGCGCGCGCGGGATGGCGCCACGGGGTGGCCCTTACATTCCCGCGCACTAGAGTCAATATATATAAAATAATATAATACTATTCTACTCGGTTCCCCCGCCCGGCGACGGCGCATCCCGGAAACAGGCGATGCTTCCCTCTCAGCCTAGCAGCAGCAGCCGCTCGGCGGCCAGGCCGCAGCCGCATCACCAGGCGGCAGACGCCATCGCGCCAGGCAGCAGATGAAGAATGGGAAGCATCCGTCAAATAATGCAAAGAACGAGAATGAGAAACGAAAATTAATTCATCGGCGCACCGACGTAGCGGGGCCCTCTCCCTGTACAGAAGCTGTCTATTTTTACCTTTCGTATCAATACTCCGCCGTAGATGGAGCGATCTTCCGGTGCGGAGACGAGACGTGCGCGCGCAGGCGGCGGCGCAGCGCCGTTGGGGACGGCGCGGGGAGGAGGACCGCCCCGAGGATAGCCTTCTAGCCTTCGATCGCCCGCCCGCCCCGTCCTCGGATCCTCGCCCTCCTCACCCGGCGGCACCAGGGTCGCTGTTTCTCACGCTTGCCTCTCGCCCGGAAACCTTTTAGGGGGAAGAAGCGGGCGCTCTTTCGCCAGCAGCCAGATTCGTGTCGTCCGCGCATTCATCCTGTCCTTCTGCCCGCGAGAGCGGCGGGAGGGAGGGGCTACGCTCTGGAGGTCCCAGCCGGGGCAGAGAATTATTGAAGGAGTTTCTACCAGTACGATAAATCCAGGAGCAGCAGTAGTCAGGAATGAATTTACCTGGACACTTTGAAAGCGTTATTTATTGATTGATTCGCTGAAGAATCATAACAGCACATTCAATATTAACCGAAAATCAATAATACATATTTTCCTCAAAATGGAATATCTTCACTGATATCGATCATTGACATTTGTCCTGGCATACAAGAGAAAATCGATACTTGTAATTTTCCATCTATGATTCCGTTGTACACTGAAACTCTACAACTTGTTGCAACTAATTTTCACGAGCTAGTCACAAAAAAAACAAAAATTAGGATGTGAAAAAGACGATGATGTACAATATTGAGCGTGTTGAATGGGGTATATAACTAAATAAATCTATTTTTTATGTTCTACCGACCGTAGTTGGTTGGTTTCGCGTTTACGGGACCAGACTGTTCAAAAAGCTAATCGCAGCGTTTTGAAAACGCTAGGAATTCTCGTCGCTGTCAGCAAGTAGACCGGCGAAAATCCATCGCTCGTTATCACACGTTCAACTCAATAGCCGATCCCATTTTCACGTCCAATTCAATCACCGAGACCCATTTCCTGCCCGAGCGTTCTGGCTTCATCTCCCGGATCTTAATCCGCTTCCGAGTCCCTTGGTCTTCGAGCGGCGGTCGAGGCACGAGGGAGCAGATTTTCATTAGGACAAACGACAATTTGCTCCGATCGTTACGCCCGCACTAAACAAGAGCGCGCGGTGGCGGCCGACCTCCTCCTTTGGCCGACAGGCGGCGCGCGGTCCTCCCCAACGGCGCGGGCCCTGCGCTGCGGGAGCGGTCAAGTGTGTGAAGGGATATAACTGACGACGGCGAGGCCGTTAACCAAAGCTACCTGCGCGTATACGAGCGTCCATTTCAACTCGCGAAATGATGTTCTTAATGATGTCCGTAAGGTGAATTTACGAATTACCGAGATTTAATTCTAAAATACGTAATGAATGCGAATATGTGTGATGAATTCGTGAAACAATTTCCGAAATACTTCTGAATGCAGTTCACTAAAGCTTATTTGTGAATTGAATAATGGATTTACGTTACAGCTGTACCGTAAAATCCTCTTGTGTGTGCTACCATTCGTTTATCTGTCTCCAAGCAAGAGTGGATACGTTTGTACAAACCAAAATACTAACGCTGGATATTGCGCGCTCAGTATCTGTATGTGAAATCATGCAACGAATATGGAATTTTTGTAAGTACTCGAAGGTTTTGGAGTTTTAGATCGGCATATTTGGGCAAACGAGAGTTCGATTCGACATCAGCGTCTTCCATGGCTCAGCGAAGACCGTCGTCGAGATGACAGTTCGAGACGCATCCGCAAAACGCGACAATAAAAGGCGGGCACCGGCCGTCAAAACCAGAGGCGCTCACACCTTGCGGCACAATTTGCTCAAGATTATTTGGTCAATGAACTACTTTGCACTACGCCTCTGCGCTCATAGGATACAGAAAGCTTTGCAGCACCAGTCTGAGTTGCTTTACCGTCCAACACAAAAATTACATCGATTAAAATTGAATACTGATTCCCTGAAAATCCTATTGTATTGATGTAATGTAATGTCGCTGTTTGATGTACATGTTGTAAAATATGTTACCTTCGAGACGTTTATAAAACTGTTAAGGATTTATCTTCACCTAAAGCTACGAGTTTTGTTATTGCAAGTATAACCTACGGGACAAATGAAACACCTACGGGACTCAGGAAACCAAGAACATGAAACGGCAGCAACTAAGCTATTCAGCCACAAATTATGCTATTACGTAGCATGCATTTGCTAACATGCATACCCAACTTGAAACATTGTACACGGAGAACGTTCAGAAGCGTCATTCAGTTCCTCGTCGCAGTAGTAGCGATGCAGTTGGCAAGCAAGGCCCCGACGGGTCTCTTGAGAGTGCGCGCCCTGCGGGGCGCAGCAGCGATCCGGAGAAGCAAAAGCGCGGCCCCGAGCACACGTCCCGCCTCCGCCCGGTGGAAGAAAAGAGTAGTTTCTTTGAAACCCTTGGCGGGCGCGCGCGTGGGCGAGAGGGGAGCGCTGGGCGGCGGCCACGCCCCCGCGCCCGCCCCCTCGCCAGCCGCGCGCTCGCGCGACTTGAGAAACGAATTTTCCATAATAACATATAATATTTTTACTTATATATACATATAATATATAAAGATTCAACACGCTTTTTTTCAAAACTCCATGTTGTCGGTCTCTATTTTTGAACTTGTTAGCGGTCCTGACCGAGCAATACCGCAGCACGCACGCCGTTCTTGTCCCTCCCGCCCGCGCCCCCGTCCCCACACGCCCGGCTGCCTCGGGGGAGGCCGCGCGCCGGCCAGGCCATGTCAAGAAGCGGCCCGTGTCTTGCCTGAAATCGCCACTGGTAGCGCGATTCGGGAACACGACTTGGTTCTCGATAAAACTCTCTCTAGCGTTGCGTCTGAATGGTCCGGCTGGCTCACATGCACCCTCCCCCCGAGGCATGCCGCTCCCCGAGTCATCACTCGAATCCCAGGGATCCCGGTGCAATTCTCTGTTTCTTTCTGTATGTCCTTCTTTGGATCGTGAGGGTGGCAACTGTTCTCAGCCTTCCCCCGCCCGCTATCGCGATACATTTCTCCTGTAGTTGACGCGACCGCTCTCTCTTAGATTCGCGCGCGCGCGTGTGTGTATGTGTGTGTTTGTAGCTAACGGTACTGCAGAAGTCGTCCACTTCATCTCGCTTCGCCTCGCCTCGTCCGCTCAGGACCCGCTGCAGGTCGCAGGCGTCGAACCAGGAACCCCGGCCTGGCGGTCTGGATTCCGCGGCCCCAGCGGAAGGAGGGGGCAGAAAAGATCGCATTCTCCTCGCGAACCAGGCCACTCGCTCGAAAAGACAGATGACGGCTCGCTATCGGGGCAGCTAACAAAACAGTTTAGTCTCTGTGCATCTGTCAATTTTCCAGGACGACTTCGCCAGAATTCCCTTGTATTTTTTTAAAACTGATTAACGGATAAAAGGAACGCAAATTCGCCGTCTAGTTTTCGATAATGTCGAGAAATATCCTTGTTCGTATCGTACTCTACTAGTGATGTATAATCTTGTATAGTGAGGCACTGAAAGACTTCATATTGGTGGATGCCGAGCTGCCTCCTCAATCGCTCATTTCGTGTAGACTCTCGTAGATGACTGCTGTCGACGCTATACCTTGCTCAAAATGTCTCGAAGGCGCCGCCGGGAAAGAGCGATATATTTTTACTTTCCTCTCTTCCTCGGCTCGTCACAGAAGGGTGATAGAATCCGCGCGCGTGCTATTAGGAAACCGAGCGCCCGCGTGCGCACACGTGCCCGTGCAGCTCCGCAAGCGAGGAAGCGCATTGCTTACCACTCTTCTGCCGGCAGAATGCACTCTTTCTACTTGGCTGGTCACACAAATGTCCACTTGGAGACTGAACTAGGTGTCACTATACGCGCTCTATGATTCGCTCAAAGAATGAAATTGACCAAGAAAAAATGAGATGTAACTTATATTTTCAAATATATAAAATATGCTTTTAATTTGTTTACAAATTCTGTTGGTACATAATTCAAAAATATTTATTTAATTCCTTTCCTATTTGATTTGTTAGAGCGTTCAGTTTTCATTGTTCTATGTTAACTAAGAAAATGTACGATTCTTAGGTTTTTGTAAGAAAAAATAGAGCTTCAGCGAAACTGAAAACGAATCCAATGATTCGTAGAACCAATGCTCGAAGTATAAAAAATATTTTGTTTCATTTGTTATATTCAGTCAGAACGCGCTTTACAGAGGCGATTCAAAAGGAGCTTTGGAGTATTGTGAACGCATTGGGACCGGATCGCCGTTCCGGTCCTGCTTCTTGGGAGTGTACTACAATTTTTTGTTTTAATCAAACGTTTCGGTACTTGATCATTGGCGTGTGCTCCACTGGGAGCACATACGCGACAGGGTTGAACGCGCGTCCAGCCAAGCAGAGGCGCGCATCGGCTCGGCGATCGCGAAGGGGGAAGGGCGGGCGATGCGCTTTCCGCGTTGCGTGGCGCGCGTCCACGGCGCGGCGCGGCGCGGCGCTCGGCCCGTCGACGGAAGTCGGTGACAACGAAGGCGCGACGGACCTCCCGGGATCCCGCGCGACCGCGCCCCCCTCCCCCCCAGTCGCGCCCGCAGGGGCAGGGCGCGGCCGCCAGCGCGCAGCGGGGGCGACGTCGACGGCGACGAGAAACATCAATTATTGTTAACATCGATGTTTTATGAAACGCGTATTATAACATCGTTTTTATATCGAAGAATTAAAGTCGATGTTTCTTTAAATAAAAATTTGATGTTTTGTGCTCCATGATTATTTTTGAACGAAAAAAGGACCATAATATGAAAATCCATGATAATTTTTAGATATGAATAAATTGAATATTTTCTTTGGAACTAAAATTAAGTTAGTCAAGTTTTCGTAGAAAAAAGAAATAATGTTTTTATTTCACATTATCCAAACAGGTGGTGCTGCTGTTCAGATATTTTTTTCATTTATTTCGTTAGTTATCTCTCAAACATAAATTATTAAACATGACCACATTCATATTACCCCCCCCCCTTCGTCAATATGTGTTATGTTAGTTAAGTTTCAAAAAACATCGATGATCTACAGGCAGTGTCTTACTGACATCGATTTTTTTTATTGGTAACTCTGACGTTTGGAAATATTGATGTTTTGTCGACGATGTCACACCCTTGCCTCGCGTTACCGGCGGTGGCGGCGAGTGGGCGTTGCCCGCCCCAAGCGGCAAGGCCCAGGGCGGGCGGCGCTTCGGCCGTGGGGCGAGGCGGGGCGGAGCGGGGCGGTCACCGCTGTGGCTCCGTGGCCGGGGAGCGTGTTGCGCCGCGGACGTGTCTCTTTCTCCATTGAGGCTCTGAAGGAAGCGATCAGAGCTGCGATGCCCTTGCGGGACGGACACGGCGACTCCACTTGCGGACGGGTGGTCTACACAAACACGAAGTCCGATTGCAATAGTTTTTAAGAGTGCCTGTAGAGAATGACCACCTTTTTGGTGTGGTTAAACAGAAAGGTAAATGTGGGAATGAATGAAAATACTTAGTATATTGTTAGTGTGTAATTTATTATTTCAATGTTGTAATTGAGAATGTTAACATTCATTTCCATATTTACTTATTTTTAAATTAAATCAGGTTCACACAATATGAATAGCACTAGTTAGGTAAAGAAATTTTTCTTTTCCCTAATTTTCAATAAGCAGCCGTTTTGAGGTTTCTGCTATATGACAAATATTCGAAACATTAGTAGAACTTGTGGTTCACTTCTTTTACCCGTGGGTACACTTGTGTGGACCGAACTGTGCCAATCGGATGAGGACCACCTTTCCGCTTCCGCCATCCGCCCGCAACGCTCCAGCTGACATCACCGGGTGCAACACGTCTTGAAGCTCTTGGGCGAAGTGGCGTAACACGCTCCCCCTCCCCGGCCTCGGCGGGCGCTGCAGCCCCTCCCGCGTGAGGGTAGCGCGCGCCCCGCCCCGCCCCCGCCCCGCCCCCGCCCCGCACTGCGCCGCCCCCGCTCGCGTCCTGCACCTGCACCCGTAGCAGCAGCAGCGGCTGCCGCAACAAGCGACGGTGCGCGGTGCGGGGCTGCACGTATTTCTTACAGACAGACAATCACATATCACGTTCGTAGTCGTGTCCCACACCAGCCTCTCCCCCTCCCGACGCGTGGCGTCGCCGTAGAGGCCTCGGCCGCCGCCGCGGCGCGGCGCGTCGCGGCGCGTCGCGGCGCCTCCGAGGCCGACGTAGGTGTACTCCCGGAAGAAAGCGATTGACGCCTACGACTAGTCTCGAGTGGCGAGCACGTCTCCTGGCGCAGGGGTTTTGTCTCGAGTTCGGTGCGGGAATCGTCGGCTGTGACATGGCTGAACGTGTGCACCGAGTTGATGGAGACAAATTGAAGGGGAAATCTCGGGGACCAGAAACACCTACGATTGGTGTTGCCATGGCAAACTCGGCGTTATTTATTCACTGTCAATCCCTTTCTTTCTTTCGTAAAGAGTATTATAGCTCCTTCTCACCCGAGTCTCACACTCACACTCACTCCCACTTTCTATGAATCTATCATGTGATGTACATATGTACACATAAGCGGCCATTCGATCACTTGTTTCATCTGTACGATCTTGTAATACTTCACTCGAGAAGTAATGTGCTGTTTCCAAAGCAATCCACATTCCAATTAAATATTTTGTCACTCTTGAGAGTTTGTGTGTTTTATTTACAGTGTCTGTGCTTCGAAATGGCCTTTGGAGGAATTAGTTTCTTTGATAATAAAATATCTTGCTTGCATTAACGTATATATTCAATATGTATACTAGAATAGTTATAATCCCTTATACGTTAATAATCATCTACTCACAATATTCATGATATTATGACAAGAAATAAGCTGTTTCGGCCCCTGAATTTTACCCCAAAAATTAACTGCGTCTGTGGTATTTGAAAGTATAATTTTTTCTCGTTAATACGAAAACTAACGTAATGAACAATGCACAAATTAAAAGTTTGAAATTCGTATATCTTATGCAGTTCAAAAAAGTATTTGCTTTACAAACAGTGTAAATACTTTTTTATATAGGAATATGGTGTAATATTTTTAATTGTCCAAATATTCCTTTCGAATCCTATTAACATTTCTCTGTATGTATGTAAATAAATTAATATAGAGTAAATGTATTTTCTTGATTAATGAATGTTAGCAGAGTACGATATTACGAGACAATTAATTTTTTCCTCACATACCAAGTACAACGAATTATTTTATGGAATGTGAATGACTGTTCTGTAATAGAAGATAAAAATATTGAAAATCCGCCGCAATAGCAATGGAATCTTCGAAAGGCCATCTCGAACTGATGTATCCTCTTCCCTAAGTCCTGAATCATTAGTCAGTAGCATTTATAATCGAAGTATCTGTATATCTACTTTGATTTTAAAGAGTAGTATAGTCAGTATAGTGTGAATTTCTTGCATGATATATTTTACTTATTCAAGAGCAATATATTTTACAATTCAAACGGTAAATGTGCATTTTAATTTTTCTGACGCAATGTTTTTTAAATTTTTTTAGTCACCCCCGAGGTAATGAAACTTTTGAAAATTGCGTCTTTTTCATCATTGCAATTCATATTTCTGGTGTAAATTTTCACTATTTAAGAGTGAGGTGCGTATTCTCAGTTACATTTCGGAATTGATACCTCCTGATCAACTTTACTAGACATTCAAGTAGTGCAAATAGAATTCATTGGGAAAATGTAAAATTCTCTTTAAATTCAAAAACATTGCATATTCAGTCAGATATTTCAATGGATAATACAGTATAGGTTATCACTTCGTGTCACTTTATTGCAGCAATGATCGCAGCACTTTATTGTAGCAAAGTATGACAAGGCGAATTGCATTATTGTGTCACTGTACTCTTAATTAGACTAGATTTGTCAGATAGGTTATCAACCACATTCTTTTGATATGAAACCAACCACTATCTCTTGGTATGAAATTTGTTGTAAGCATATCCTTGGACCAACAAGTCGGCTGTGGATGCGACCTCTGGGGTTTTTATATCGGAGAGTAGCGAACCACCATCTCTCAGAAATGTACAGCCCTCTCCATCACTTTATTTAACGTTTATACATCGGATATACCAATCACTCTAAATGCTGCTATAGCACTATTTGCTGATGACACAGTACTTTATTCCTCTAATAGCAATCTCGAACCTACCGTGAAAGATCTGCAACATCACCTTACTTTATTCTCCAGCTGGACCAAAAAATGGCACATTCAAATAAATCAAAATAAAAGCCAGGCAAAAATATTCACCCTCCATAGACCAGACGTTCCCCCCAAATCTCACATACCAAAATCAAAACACCACCTGGCTTCTTCACAACAAGACTGTCAAATATCTTGTAGTTCTGTTCGATAAAAGACTTACATGGCGGTTAAATATCACTTAATAGCACAATAAACACTTAATAGCTCTAGCGACTAGTAGAGTCCACCAATTATATCCGATTCTCAAAAAATCATCCCCCCTACAATTACATGTGGCTACTCACCTCTATAAAGCAATGATACGACCCATACTTTCCTACGCTTCCCCATACTTTCCTATGCTATCTGGGCTGCCGCGGTCAAAACAAACATCAATAAAATGCAAATTTATCAAAATAGATTCCTACGGACCATCACTAAAGCTTCCTGGTACATTCCAAATGCGCAATTACATATTTAACTTCGCATTACACCCACCCCGTCCACTTCTCCCTCTTAGCCGCAAAATTATATTCTAAAATATTCAAGATCCCTTCACTTTTATATTGTTAAGCAAAATCCTCATCGCAAAAGATTAAAAAGAAAGCTACCATGAGAATTTTTCGATCCCCCATAGACTGGAACTAAGGAGACTTTTCTCATGATAAATCATATAAGCACGATATTGTATCATATCAAAAACTATAATATTGTCTATAATGTATCAAATTATAGTTGTATATATCTCATAATACTATATATATCTTTTGCGGCTGCAAAGGGCCAACGGCCAAGCTAGAATAAATAAATTTTAAAAAAAACGTAGAGGCCTCGGGCACCCGAATCCGTCAACTTTTAGTTTGAACTGTGACTCTACAATGTATCCCCTCATTATTTTCTATGTAGAAACCTGTCTGTGAGTCAAGAAACCAATCATTACTGCAGCATGAGGAAGGCTCATAAAACAACTATAATGGTTCTTCAGTTTGTTCACACTAGCTTTTAGAAAATACTACTTTATTTTTACCTGAGTAAGAAAACTTTTTAGTAATTAGTTGACTGGTGCATTCGAGTCAGTGCTAAATGTCAGAGTATTTAAGAAATAAACAGTGATTTCTGTTAGTGGTATAATTTCAAGCGCTTCGGAATTTTGTCCTCAACAGAACATACCAAAAGTATCTTAGGACCAATTCTACATCTACTTTCCAAGGAAGTCCTAGGACCGTTAGTCGGTTCTGAGATGTGTTCCGGCGAAGGCAGCTTTCCGCCTTATCAGTTTAAGGCAATTTCCCGCCTTACTGTATTTTATAAGCGTTAAAGAAAATAGACTACCACAGAGATTCTTTACTTGCAGATTACACTACTCCAGAAATTTTTCATAATCATAGCCATTTTTAGAAAAAAAATTCATTGCCGGGCCGTGATAACGAAAAAGTTGATAAAACCGGTTGCTAAATTAAGAAAAAAAATCCCCTAACTCGTGGTATAGTCAGAATCCCCGTTCTGTGGGTCCTTAACGAAAAACCAATTGAAAGCAAAAAGTCTGCCCGTCCGTCCGTAAGGCTGTGAACAATACTAGCGTCTACATCATAACTACAATTTCTTCCAAAATGAATACTCCCCTGTCGATCTGATTCCACTCGAGGAGCCGCTTTTTTTAAAAAACATTCTTCAAAATTTGGGGATACTTTACATGAAGCCCCATGGACATTTTCAAAGTTTTCTCAAAAACTGCTCCAATTTTTTTCTCTAAAGTTTTGGTATGGATAGGACGTAATGTGCTCTATGAGATGACATAACCGGCTTGTTGCTCTACTCTTTTGTTTTTTCAAAAATTACAAAAATATTATTATTTTGACTTGTCTCTCGTGTTGTTAATATTTACATTAGCAGCAAATTGTTCACATTATTATATTTATGAGTATATGTACTTTAAATAATATATGAAGTTTCTGAAAACTCAATAGTTTTCTGTGAAAACTAGCTCAAAATTCTAACTTTTCAGAAAAGGTCAAACGCCATTTTCTCAAAAATAACACCAAATTTTTTCTTGAAACTTTTTGAACGGATAGTGCTAATTGATCTCTTCAATATGACGTAAAGTTCTTTTGGGGGTATTTTTTCGTTTTTTCAAAACTTGCACAAATGTAATGGTTTTGAAAGATCTCTCACACAGCACGTTTCCCACAATTTGTAAACAGTATTGTATTTATGAGTTAATGTGCTTTAAATGACTTCAAATAAAGTTTTTCGAAAACACAAAAGATTCTTGTGGAAAAGAGCTTCAAAGGGGGTAGCGGAATAAGATATGCAAAACTGCCCCCGGGGGCTAAAAATTTTTTATTTTGAACATCGTAATTGGAGTGTTAAAAAAATATGTTTTTCGCCGAATTTAAGTCAATTCACCCAGAGTACTTCGTACAAATGAATAAAACGTGTTTTTTTAGCTTCTTATATAAGTTTTAATTTTTTGAACCACTTTGCGCTTACGAATATTGACTTTAATTATCCTTGAGACTTTCTATAGATGATATAGATGTTTCGAGAATTTTTTCAGGCATTTATGTCCGATTTTGACTCTTACAAGCAACAATGAAAGATGGAAATCGTAGAAAAAACTTACGTTATTCCTTTGTTTTTTAAGAATATCTCGTGTTCTAGTACAGATAATAAAAAAGGCTAAATACAAAATGTAGCGCTATAAATTCTCTACAGTTTCCCAAAATTTCAACTTTCTATCTTATAATTTGCATGCGACAACTCAATATGTATAACACAGAAATGCAGTAATTTCTTTCTTATAATTTAAAATGAGTTTTTTTCATTAGTCTTCGTAGTTTTTCAATTTCATTTTATTTTATGTTTATTACAAAGGTAAATAAAGAGAATAAAAATTGTAAGAATTATATTATAAAGAGTAGAAATCACTCCAGCAAGCGCAAAAATGACACCCAGCCGAACTTTGACGTTTACATAGATTCGGCGATTCCATTAATTCCAGTGATTATAGTTCATTATATTTAACCCTTTGACTGATATGAGCGTGCCTCACCTCCGGTGAGATCCTTGTGCCGTGTTCTATGAACGTGTTTGCGCGCCCGGGACTCCCCGTGTCCCCAGTGCTATGGACGTCCCTTCGGGTGTTTGCTTCCTTTCATCAAGATGGCGTATTGTGCTTCTGCGAGTGCGACTTCTGGGGTCGTCCTAAGGTTCTAAGACTTTATTTCATTGCAAATAGATTGAGCTGCGATATATTTTCTCGGGCAAGATCAGTAGTGACACTTTATAGTGACCTTTGTCTCGGGTCTGGTCAGTTCCCCTCCTGACGACGCTGCGGAACCACGCGAAGAGATCAGCACCGCGGGCTACAACCCCTAGCCGACGACTCAGCACAGCTGACATGCTGTGCGAGGCGAGCAGTCACAGGGTTAAATGCTGTCGGAGGTTAACTTTATTAGTTGAATTTTCTGATTGGAATATAATTGTATTAGTTTTTTATCCAATTCATCCACAAACATGAAATGCTGTAAGTACTTACATACATTATTATATTTTGTACATAGAGAATTTTCTTGTAGTTCATTGTTATCATTGTTATGACATTGTTATTATTATGTTTCAACTACAGGACGATTTAAATAAGATTAGTGATTGGGCAAGAGGTAATAAAATGTCTATAAATGTAAAGAAAAGTAAAGCGATCACATTTTGTAGGGTCAAAGCTTTTCATAGGATTCTTTATCAGCTAGGTAATGAAATAGTTCTGCGAGTATCGACCTGTAAATACCTTGGCATACTCCTGGATAGCAGGTTGGGATGAGAGAAACAAACAAACTACATAGTGGGTAAAGCTTGGAGGTCTTTGCATATCTTCATGCGAAATCTTAAAAAAAATGCAATTAAAAAGCAAAAGAAATCGCGTATACACGACTTTGCGCACTATATAAATCTTACATTGATTGCTCTCCATGGAAGGAAATTAGGGAAAGGCTCGATAAATCGGATTACTTTAATAGATTTGATCACAATCATAGAATTAGAAGAAGAACACATAGAACGAACGTTGGCAAATTATCCGTTGTAAACAGAACCATGTAGATTGGAACCATTTGTCTGCGGTAGGTTTTGATCCCTTTCCTTGCACAGCGTGAGGTTTTAGAAAAAAAAAACATAAGAAATTAGTCAATAGAGTGAAAACGTGTGCTGAAGTGAAGTGAAAATTGCGATTATGGGTATTTTACAGTTAAAAAGTATTGAGCAATTAATATTTTGGTAGAACTATTTGGGGTGCAGTGAAGTGAAATTATTTCATTTCTTTCTGTTGATTTCGCTAATCTGAAATATCTTTTTTTCGGCTATTCTGAATACGTTGATATTTATTGGGTTTTGGTAACGGGTGTTTACGTGTTAGAAATGTAATAATTATTATAATTTTTGTATATCTTTATATTCTGGTATTATGTAAAAAAGTTTATTTGTATGACTGATTTATTGTATCTCTTTATGAGTGAAGAGGTGCAGACTTGTGTGTTTGCGAGGGGTACCTAGGCCCGGGTATGTATGTAAGCCTTTGTGATTGTATGAATGTAAATGTGTAATATGTAAGTTTAATTATCTAAATGTTAGTGTACAATTATCATCTACCTCCGCGGCGCAATATTTGATCCTCTAGCCGTCTGGTTTAACGTCACCAGATGCAAAAATGCCAGCCCATCTACTTCAGAACATCATGTGGTTCTACATTGAAGGGCGCGGGATATTTATTATCTACTTCCATAATGCAAGATGCAGAAGTCTGTAAGATATAGAAATGCATATCTGAAGAGTTAGGATCATTGTCAATATCAGGACCGTCATCTCAATCAAGTGGCGATGATCCCTCTTACAAAGTACAGCAAGATGTGTAAGTACAATTAATTAAAATCTTTTCAAAAACCGTAGCTACACACAAACAGAGTTTCTTATGCTTTTTCAAAAACGGATCTAATTACTGTTTCTTTCCAAGCTCGTATTCAAGTTTTTCTAGCGACGCGTGCTTTATACCAAAAGAAAATCGCTGTTGCAGTACTCAATTAGAAAACGGTTTGTTCTTGAACATAAGCATAAATTCAAAGTATTTTCATGCACTAGTGAAGTAGAGAAACAAGAGTTAGCATTATTTTAAATACTCTGTCAAATCAATTCAATGAAAGTATTCTGGATAAAGTAAATTATTCTGGATTATCTGAGGAACGTATTCTACATTTAACTGGCTATACATCTGAGCAAGTTACGATATAAAAAATATGTTCTAGTCAATGCGAGCGTCAACTAATCGTTCAATAAATCAAGTCTTATTTGTGTTTTTATTTAAGTTACAAACTGGTAATTCTAATAGCATAGTATCATCAATTTTGTATATTGTAAGAGAAAAATGTGTGTCTGATTATTGCGCTTCCGTTCGTAAATCATTCAAGAAATACATATTGGCAAAGACGTTTGGAGCTCATTCTCATTCTTAGGAAGACTTAATAAATAAGCATACCTTATCATATGTTCAAGACCTGCACGGGTTTCAAGATCGTCTAGTGTTAATTTGTGATGCTTCGTTTCTCCGTTACCAGAAAAGTTAAAAAAAATTACTACCAAAGAAACCCTTTTTTAGGGAAAGGAAAGTGCCTTTATGTGAACCTTTTAACGTTTGCACCATGAACGAGCTTATTATTGACACATATGGGCCTTTTTTAGGTACAAAGAATGATGCTGAAATTCTGAAAAAGTTATGTCACATTCGGAAAGTTAAAGTACTATTCTTGAAAAGGGTGATGTATTTATTGTAGATAGGGGTATTAGAGTTGTAAAATAATTTCTAAATGATGAAAGTTTTGTAATTTTGATGCGATTTTTTTACATTGAAACTGCCGCAGGCAAATCGTTCCAATCTACTATTGTTCTGTTTACAATGGATAATTTGCCTACGTTTGTTCTGTGTGTTCTTCTTCTAATTTTATAATTGTGATCAAATCTATTAAAGTAATCCGATTTATCGAGCCTTTCCCTAATTTTCTTCCATGGAGAGCAATCAATGTAAGATTTATATAGTGCGCAAAGTCGTGTATACGCGATTTCTTTTGCTTTTTAATTGCATTTTTTTTAAGATTTCGCATGAAGATATGCAAGGACCTCCAAGCTTTACCCCACTATGTAGTTTGTTTGTTTCTCTCATCCCAACCTGCTCATCCAGGAGTATGCCAAGGTATTTACAGGTCGATACTCGCAGAACTATTTCATTACCTAGCTGATAAAGAATCCTATGAAAAGCTTTGACCCTACAAAATGTGATCGCTTTACTTTTCTTTACATTTATAGACATTTTATTACCTCTTGCCCAATCACTAATCTTATTTAAATCGTCCTGTAGTTGAAACATAATAATAACAATGTCATAACAATGATAACAATGAACTACAAGAAAATTCTCTATGTACAAAATATAATAATGTATGTAAGTACTTACAGCATTTCATGTTTTGTGGATGAATTGGATAAAAAACTAATACAATTATATTCCAATCAGAAAATTCAACTAATAAAGTTAACCTCCGACAGCATTTAACCCTGTGACTGCTCGCCTCGCACAGCATGTCAGCTGTGCTGAGTCGTCGGCTAGGGGTGTAGCCCGCGGTGCTGATCTCTTCGCGTGGTTCCGCAGCGTCGTCAGGAGGGGAACTGACCAGACCCGAGACAAAGGTCACTATAAAGTGTCACTACTGATCTTGCCCGAGAAAATATATCGCAGCTCAATCTATTTGCAATGAAATAAAGTCTTAGAACCTTAGGACGACCCCAGAAGTCTGCACTCGCAGAAGCACAATACGCCATCTTGATGAAAGGAAGCAAACACCCGAAGGGACGTCCATAGCACTGGGGACACGGGGAGTCCCGGGCGCGCAAACACGTTCATAGAACACGGCACAAGGATCTCACCGGAGGTGAGGCACGCTCATATCAGTCAAAGGGTTAAATATAATGAACTATAATCACTGGAATTAATGGAATCGCCGAATCTATGTAAACGTCAAAGTTCGGCTGGGTGTCATTTTTGCGCTTGCTGGAGTGATTTCTAATCTTTATAATATAATTCTTACAATTTTTATTCTCTTATTTACCTTTGTAATAAACATAAAATAAAAATGAAATTGAAAAACTACGAAGACTAATGAAAAAACTCATTTTAAATTATAAGAAAGAAATTACCTGCATTTCTGTGTTATACATATTGAGTTGGTCGCATGCAAATTATAAGGATAGAAAGTTGAAATTTTGGGAAACTGTAGAGAATTTATAGCGCTACATTTGTATTTAGCCTTTTTTATTATCTGTACTAGAACACGAGATATTCTTAAAAAACAAAGGAATAACGTAAGTTTTTCTACGATTTCCATCTTTCATTGTTGCTTGTAAGAGTCAAAATCGGACATAAATGCCTGAAAAAATTCTCGAAACTTCTATATCATCTATAGAAAGTCTCAAGGATAATTAAAGTCAATATTCGTAAGCGCAAAGTGGTTCAAACAAAATTAAAACTTATGTAAGAAGCTAAAAAAAACACGTTTTATTCATTTGTACGAAGTACTCTGGGTGAATTGACTTAAATTCGGCGAAAAACATATTTTTTTAACACTTCAATTACGATGTTCAAAATAAAAAAACTTTAGCCCCCGGGGGCAGTTTTGCATATCTTAATCCGCTACCCCTTTTCGTATTTACAGTAGCACTGAAACGCTATTCTATGAGTTAATGGTTCCAATTTTCAAAGAAAATTGCCATTTAGGACGAGGTTTCACTGTTCTTTAATATTCTTAAAATAATATTTCCATTCTACTATTAAGAAGCCGAAAAATTAAGAAAATGTTTAAAAAAATTATTTGGTGGCGATAGATGGCAGGCGGCAAGAGTATATGGCAAGTCCAAATAGCCAGCCGAGACCGAAGGAAATAGAACACTAATACGGGGAAAGTCTGTATCACCACTAGTTTAAGCTATGTAGTATTTTTTTCGGGATTGTTATCAATAGGAAATGAATAGTGATTGAAACGTTTCAGCTTTCATAAAAGTAAGGAACAAGTTCTCGTATTTAAAAGGCGATCTGATCATAAAACCTCGTATTTGCGTTTATGTTGTGTTTTGACTCATCTCGATTATTGAATCATAATATTATATCCAGAAAATGACTTCATACACCTTCACATCTATCATGAAGCTGTACAGAAACCAAAATTGTTATGGCCTTCTTTCGTTAGTAAGCCTGAAATAAATTACTAAAATCTACCATTTTCTTCCAATTTCATAAACAATGCACAACAAAATTATTTGGAGTGAAATGAAATACAATAATCATAAAAATAGAAACTCAGAAACCAATTAATTCTCTGGAGTTATCATTTAAAGGCCAAAATATGATCACTAGAGCTCGAAAGTTACGCAATTATTTCATCTAAAATAGGGTAGGCAAAAAGGTAATTAACTGACAAAGGGAATGCAAAAATAGGTTTTGGCTGAAAAAGGATGAACATTAGACATAGGATAGACATTTTGGATGAAAAAGACATGTAAACAAAAAATATTTCACCATATAAATGAATTTAATATAGAAAATTAATAATTAAATTTATTCAATTATCTAATCAAGTATAATCTAACTTAAAATTTACATCAACCCTACAAGGAATGAAAGAATAAGTTCTTTGTAATCTTGATTTCACATGACCATTCGTTTTTTTACACTTCGTCTATCAGAATGATTACATTTTAGTTTCAGAACTACAAATTATTCTTAATGACACACTCAGTTTTGGAATGATTACGGCGAGTTTACTTCATTCACGACTATTTCTGTGAAATGTTATTGTGGACTCTTGAATCGTGAAATGGCATCAGTGAAAACGCGATTGTGTTCGTTCTTCATACATATCAGCATTGACAAGGGCCAAATTCTATGTCAGGGTCAGGGCTGTCTTCGAAAGATCTCGGAGGCCATATTTGAAGGTACAATGAGATTTCTTTTGAGAAAACAAAGTTTCTCGGCATCAATAAAAAAATTCATAAATCGTGACTGGTAGGCTAACACCTTTCTATCTCATTTAGATTTCTACTGCTTCCTGGCTCTGGAGTTTCCGCTTGCAGCGATAGACAAAACGCGTTAGGGCCTTCGTGTTGACCAGGCTTTCAGGAACGTTTCGAGCTTGATCGAGGTTGGTGCGATTAGGAAAAGGCAAGTAATGACGAAAAGGAAAGAAAAATGCCAAAATAACCCAAAAAACTAAAAATACGCATCAAAAGCTAAAATAGGCCAAAAAATAAATGAAAATCTTCTAAAACAACTCCAGATGTACAATTTAGTGGTTCCTAATACCAGAAGGCTTAAAATCCTAACAAAGTAAGGCATTCTGCTAAACTTTCTGTTTTTAATAATACTCATTGGAAAATAGGATAAAACATTCAGATTTACAAATAGGACAAAACGACAGATTTTCTGATTCTGCGAATTTACAATTAATCGTCCTGTTAATACACACTGTCAGCCTCATTCATATTTTCCATTTGCATTCCTTCCTTAAAGAACACGCACTGTGGAGACAGATAAAAGAGAAGAGTCTCCATTGCGTATATCACGTCCACGGCGACAGTGACCGCCCTTGCTGGCGTGGGCGCCCGCTCCCCGCCACCCACCTTGCGGGACGCCCGCTGTGTCGCGCCGGGTCAGCGCCCCCTGCCGGAATGTCGTCCAGCGCCACCTCGGCGGCGCGCGGCGCGGCGCGGCGCGGCGGCGTGTGTCCCCGCGGCCGGGGCAGATTTATGCCTCCGCTGCTGCAACGCTACGTGGCGCTTCAAACAGCCGGCGACATCTGGGGCGAGGAAGGTCAATGGAGGGGGCGGAAAAGAAGAGAAAAGCGAATGCGAGCAGAAACAAGAAATGTACTGCTGCTGGTATTGATGACCATGGAGAGGCAATGTTTTTGGTAGTAGTGGACATAGTGAATACGCACAGTTGTCACGGATGATATGACTGCGATTATTCTAACTTTTTTTCACAGTAGTTTTAATGATGGTGGTGGTGGTGAATGTAGTTGAGGATCTGGTGATTGATGTGGTGGGGATTGAGAATCGGTGGTGATGGAGGCGGGATGGTGACACACACACAGACTCCGGGAATGGACCCGAGTGAACATCAAAGCACACACGAGGTGCTGACAAAGCAAGATAGCGAGGTGACGGATGCCGCTGCCACGAAAGTAGTAGGCGGTGACCATTAACTAACCTCTCCCGCCACATAAGTAGTAAGAGTCGCTCTGCATGACACATCACAGCAACAACTTTGATTCTGCTTCTTTCTCTCTGTAAAGAACGTACGGCAACTTTTTGAAAGTGTAAACCTCTTGAAATATTGCAATGGCAATATAGTATTTTTAGTAACTCTGCTCATTAGATGACTGAACCGTTCCTGACATATGTTCATATGTAATGTTATTTATTTCTCGATCTATTAGAAACCAAAATGTTAACTGAATTGAATGTTTTCGTGACTTATGCAGAAGTATCTTAAATAAAAATGACTTGACTAATATTGATTAGTTTTTTAAAATCACTCAAAAACAAAATTTACTCGAATTATTTGACACTCACTGATCTACAAAAATATTAAACATAAGTTCAGTTAGAGAAGTTTTATTAACACTATTTATTAATATTTATTTCGTTTATAAAAGACAGGTTTTGTTTTTATCCAATTAAAAAGTTTAATTAGTTCTACTTTAAGATACTAAAATTGATAAATGATTTCGCTCTCCATTACCTAATTTCGTTTTAAGGCAAATGTAGAGACTGATTAAAAAATAAGATATGAAAATGAACTTTAAATTATGAATTCTCTCCACCAACGCGATGTTCTCATTTTGAAATTCCCGAAAAATACGACTTCTCATGAATTATTTAATTTCAATTCCCTATAGACTTTTTCCTCACACTCTGGTTACTTGCCCACTAATATAATTATGCGATCTGTCTTCGAAATGGACGTCTCACTGGCATTTTAATCTTTGATGTAATACAAATTTTTAGGGAATTTGAAGACACAGACGGTAAGTACCACACTTATTTAGTTCAAATTGCTTTACATTATCACAATTATATTTTCTATAGAATAAACGGTTACAAACATATCTTTATAACAATAAAAATAACATTTCACATAGTAAAAAGGCTCTAAGAGAATCAATGACAATAGCTTTCCTGAATTAGTGTTTATTTAATTCAATTCCATGATGCCTTATTTTGCGTGGCGAGGCTCCGACCGTTTGACCTGCTCCTCCGCCTGACTTCGCAAATTTCGCTAAGCTCCTTTCGCCATCTAGCGAATGAAGGTAACACTAGGGCGACGACACTGGCGACTATAATTTTGTTTCAGATAGTTCTTTTAGGCTTGAGGATCTTTACATGCAGTAAATCTACAACGCGGTTCGGCTGGTTTTACTTCCTCATCAGAAGCAAGCGTACGAAGGATTTTTTACGCCTTTAAAAATCCACGATATCCTCAAATCAGACACACCACCGAACACCAAGACCATCACAGACGCCAAGTTGTTTAAGTAAATTATTATGTAAACGTACGTATGTTTCAAAGATTAATCTAGGTTATTCACTGAATACAAAAAATTTTGCTCAAAGGATTGAGAAGAAACTGAACGAAAATATCCATTGGGATTCATTGCGTATGATATTCCAACCAGAGATGATTACCGTGTGCGATAGCTCGGCGGCAACTGTTACCTCTGCACCATCGTTTACGGGACGGTGCTACGGTTCGAGTACGAGAGGAGGTTGATTGCCGACTACTTAGCTGCGTCTAAATCAACAACTGCCCGGAGGAGGATTCCAGCGGCAGGGTGCTCTCCTAGGTAGTTTTTCCTTTTTTTCTCATATCAGTATCAGGCGAATGCTCGAAACAGTTCCCTCGCAAATAGGCCAAGGCTCGCACGCGAGCTATCTTTCCTCAGGCCTCATGAACTTAACTCTCTTTACCCACATACACTTACACTTAAATGCACTACATCACACATGTAGAGATTTGGGTACGGGAATACCACGCGTCGACTTGTAGATCGCCGCAGGATGTCTCGTCCAGACGGAGTAGCACACCCGCACCCCCGGGATATGACACCGACGGGCTAACAACCCAAGTATTTGACACGTCCGGAATTAAAACTTACTCTTTAGAATGTTTAAAACCACTCAGAAATGCAACAAAAATAACATATACAGAGTGGACGAACTTTCAGACTGAGAAAGTTAAGTATGTATATGATTAAGATACTATGTACAAAACTTTATTTTCTCCAACACTGCATTGCAAGTGTATTTCGCTACAGAAAATGCATTACTAGACTAAAGCGATGATAACTAATTTTGAAAGATCTGGAGTGTATTGTCCTCACAAAAACTTAATTTTTTAACTTGTATAACTTCCAGATTTTGAACGACATTGCTTTTATAAGTTTCGAAATCAACAGAGCAAAGGATTTACATTACGTGGAAGTATAACACGCAAACATATTCGCTGCCACAGTGAGCGATTACCTACTCCTAAAACTCATTAATATTACATGTTCAAGCAAAGTAGTCTATGCATCAAATCTAATGGCGGACGACAACCATCATTTTTCACGAAGAAACATTCGCCTTTTTCTCCCTAAACCAACGCGTAAGAGCAGAGTACATTTCATCGATTTATAAAGAAAACGCACAATCATTATTCAAATCCAATGCAATAAAAACAAAGAAATAAAAATGGCGTCTTTTTTACCACAGGTTCCAATAACTCATTTTAATAAAGAAAAATAAACCATTAAAATATAATAACCCATGAGGAAGCCAGATGTTAATTTACTTCTATTGTGCTCGTTCCTTCGTCCATAAATGTCGAATAAAGAACCAAATGAAGCAAGAGATATCGCCTTTACAATTAAAAATTTCCAATAACTCAGCCGCGAGACCTACTTTCCTGTTTACGCACGCCCATTTCCCGAAATGGGACGGCGCGATCTCCTATTGGCGGAGCGGGTCGGCCTCATGAAAAACGACGATGTTGACCACGTACAGAAAGGGGACCGCCACACACACACTTTTAAAAACTGACCCCAAATCTGGCCGTAGTAAGAAAACTAAAAGTGAACGTTCAAAATTTTGAATTATTAAGTTCATCTGAAGACATTGGAGCATAATAGGTCACCTCCAGAATGTTATATCACTCGTGTTTGTCTCATTCGCAGTGACGTAAAGTAATCGTTGGGCAAATCGCTCGAATTCGTTGCCTTTTGGTGACATTTCGTATAAAAATAATGCATTCGTTCGTTTTTCCTAAAGACGCATTTCCTAAAGAAGATACTTGTAACAATTAGTGAAGTATATGTTTAAGCATAAGAGTTCAATCTTTTTTTATGGATACATGTTAATTCTGACATACGCAACGTAACGACAACCGTAATGAATAATATGGATTATATTTCTTTTCCGCATATTACCACTTAAATAATTTTGTGTAAAGTAGAATCCTCTTCATCAGAATAACCTACATTTAGAAGCACATATCTTCACCTTTTGTTTTATCGCCATTTTACTGCAATGCTGCAAGACAAGAATTATATATGAAAAGATTTTGAAAACCTAACATCCACCTAAGCATATTAGGTTCATTTTTTATAGGTCGGTCCGTCATTTTTGTCAAGTCACCACTTTGAAATTTCTTACAATATTTGAACTAACGAGCTTGAAAACCCTGTGAATGCATATTTCAACGAATATTTGATTTAGTTTTAAATGACTTGTTGCACCATTTTAAAGTCGCCATTTTGAATCGGAAATTCCGTTACAATATCCGAATTCAGCGACCCCAAAAACCCTTGGATATCTATTTTGTACTGATAGATCTCCTGACACTTGCGATTACAGCCAGGGTTTTGGGCGTTTCCCACCAAGGCGCGGCCTGGGGAGCCCGCACAAGCGCGCTCGCGATTGCTGACGATAAATCTCCTCGAAGGAGGGCTCGGGGAGGCGCTTGTCGGAAGACAAAGCGCGTCACGTGGAGATGACGTGGGGCGAGTGGCGTGGCGAAAAGACAAGGAGGAAACGAGATGTGTTTGTTCGAAGAAGCTGCTCACAGCGAAGTGATCGGCGAAAAAGTACACGGGCGGGATCACGAGGGGATTACGGTAAAGACGAAACAGGATGGAATTGAGGAGAGTGGAGATGGAGGCAAGATAATGCAGAAAGAGGAACAGAGGTATGGTGTATGTGATAAACACGAAATGAGAAGATAATCCTTCGGGACCTCAAGTTTAAAACAATATCTCCATAATTTTAGTTAATGAGAAATACGTAACGCGGAAAATAATCACAAGAAAGTCTGAAATCAGGAAACGACATTTTAAAACGATAGTCGAGACGCATCATGAAACACTTTAAGGAGAACTAGATAATTCTTTCTTGGAAAGTGCTGGCCATTAGAAAAATACCATTGAAGGGAATAACGACAATGACGAAATGAAATGATAGTTAAATATGATGGCCTTCGAAGAGGCACCACTTATTGAGAAAAAAGTCGGGGAACAGTACAACGATAATTTATTGTCGAAAAATAAAAGGATCCGAGAAACAATCCAAGAAGAAAGGTAATCACAACAGCAATAATTGCAATATAGGCAAGAAGAGGTAAACAATCTGAAAAGGGGAGCGTGTTCACAGCATGGATATAGTGGAAGAAAGTTCAGAGGAGTTTTAGTGGGTCAGATTGCCGTGCAGACGACAGCAGAAGAAGATAACGATTGCGTAGCCGTAGGGCGAGGAGAGGGCGACAAAGGGCTTTCTGCGGGCGGCAGCTGATCGTGCAGAAGGCGGCGGGGCGGCGGGCGGCGGCCTGCAGCACACGTCCCGTTATTAGCCGCTGAGCGGAGGCTGCATGCGGGCGGGCGAGCGGGCGAGCGGGCAGGCGGGCGGATGGCGAGTTCGCTGCCCGGCGATTACCATACCTGAGGCGGAGCAACGTCCGGCGGCGGCCGCGGGGGCTGGATCTCCTCAGGCCGCAGCGGCGGCGCGAGAGATGGAAGTGACAACGGTGGGCTGGCGTGCGGGCGATTCTCGCGAGCCCAGTGGTGGAAGGGGCAAGTCTTGGAGTAGAGGGGGAGACGGAAAGCGCTGTCGGAGGCGATGTTGGAGGCAATATCCCGGAAGCGATGCCGAAGGCGGCCGTCGGAGACGAAGTCAGAGGTTGTGTCGGAGACGGTGTCAGCAACATGGCGGTCGAGGCGATAGTAACGAAGGTGAGAGGGCTACATTAGTGACGGTGGCGATGGCGGCAGAAGTGGCGGTGGCGGCGGCGGAGATGGCATTGCCAATGGGGCGATGGTAGCGGTGGCGGTGGGCCGGTGGGGCGGAGGTGGCGGAGACAACGGTGGCGTTGGTGCTGGTGGTAGCGGTGTTGGCGGTGGAGATGGCGGCAAGGCGTAGCAGCGAGGCAGTGGAAGGAGGGGGTCGGGGCGGTGGCGCGGACGCGACGGGCCCTACCGCAAGAGCTTGTCCGGGTCAACAACACGCGCCGTCTCCGCACTGCGCGGTGGCCGTGCAGGAAACGCGCGCAGCGGAAGCCATCAAAAGGGGAGGCGCCCAACGGCGCGCTGGGCCCGGGCCGCGAGTGTTTGCGTATTGCTGCGCTTGTGATGGTGAATTGCAAAGTGGCTGCAGCTGCTTCGAGTACTTACTTGCGAAAAACATGCTGCGGTAGGTTACAAAGGATTGAGAATGCTTGTCATCTAGCCAAGAGTAAGTTATCCTACTGCCCCTTGACTTTCAAATAAATTGATGTAGAAAGAATTCTTTTTAGGAAGGACTGAAAGAAAGGAAATATTTCCTTATAAACACTTCCTGGCATAACAAGTTCAGGGTCTATATGTATTCAACATGTATTTATAAGATAAAAGAATCGTTTCATTGAAAATTCAAGTAAGAATATTTTGCTATCTCGGGGATGGATCCAGAAAGTATCCAATAACAAGTTATGATATTCTTCGAAATCGCTCAGGTTATAACAACGGATGTTTTTATGAAAATAAATATAAATGTGATATTATTAGTGCACAAAGAAGTCAAGTCTCTCTATGCAATACCAAATACGCTTCACAAAGAAAGGGTACAAAAGAAAATGAAATATAAAATAATAAATTAAGAACAAGTCTGGATTTTAATGACTCTTACCGCCAAGATTCGTAAAACATATGTTTACTGATGCATGAAAACATCGTCCTTAGCGACGTATCATGGACTTATTGCTAATAGTCATATTGTACTATTTTCCTTTTCTCTATAAATTTAAAGTTTATAAAAAATAATTTTGAAAATATACAGCTCTATAAAACAAATTATTAGAGCTGATAATGATACAGAATACACTGTACATTCTAAAATATAATATACTTACTGGTGATTCGGATTAAAACAAATCCAACATTTAATGAATAACAATTTATTAACAAAAAAAATTGCATTAAGTTTAAACACACTAATATTCACTATGAACTAAAAATGTCTTGCACAACTCATAGTTATCTCTCCCGACGTTCAAATACTAATGTTCTCTTTCTTTCTCTCTCAGTTCATGAATTTCAATATGGAGTTTACAAATAGTGTCGTCTTCCTTTGATGATTTTCAAAAACAAAATATAACACTGTACCTTGTCGATTTTGAATGTTCATTCACAAAAAATAATAGTACTATTTGGACATGATCCACATTATCTTCTGAATAAAACGTTCATCATCCATATTATTATTATTTCATTAGCTAAAAAAACTTTCTTTCACATATCGTTTCACAACAACCTCCTCCCCATCATATTTTCGTTGTTGATCCTCTTGTTGTCATGACATCCACGGCCCATTGCTATTACATAGTCTTTTCCCTTCTGTGGGCTTTGCGGCAATCACAGATTCATTACAATATTCATCCACATTTTTACTTTCCTGTATGCCTACGTACTTACGAAGTAATATTCGTAGTATTGGGAAAACTATGTAATGCCGCGGAAAATCGATTTCAATATTTCAACGGAAAAACACGTTATGGGTTCCCCTGATACCGAAAAAGGTTTTTTCTCAAAACGTCCGTTCATCCGTCTGTCCGTTCGTCCGTCAGTCTGTGAACAACTGTAGAGCCAAAACTACACGTACGATTTCTTCCAAAATGGATATTCCTCTGTCGATCTGATTCCACTCAAGGCGTTGCGATCTTGAAAAACTTTCTTCAAAGTTTGGAGTTCTTTACATGAAGCCCCCCGAACATTTTCAAAATTTTCTCAAAAACGGCCCAAATTGTTTTCTTAAATTTCTTGTAAGGATAGAATAAAATACACTTATAAACGTGACATAGTTCCCATTTTCACGGTTAACTCTGAATTTTCGAAAATTGCAAAAGTTTAAACTATTTTCGACGTCTTCCTACAATTACAAAATTGAAGATAGATATTTTTCATCCAAAAACATAGTTTTCCAAAATAAGTTCTTTCATTAAGGTCATTTACATTTTTTTGAAAGTTCAATAGTTTTTGCGCAATACTTCATGCAATATGTACAATTTTTAAAAATTTCAAAACAAGATTTTCTCAAAAACGGTTCCAAATTTTTTCATTAAACATTAGGTAGGGATAGTGCCTAATGTACTCTACATTACAAAACCAATTTTTTTTACTTGTCTCTCACGTCGATCATATTTACATTCGCGGCAATTAGTTCACATTATTACATTTATGAGTACATGTACTTCAAATAATGTCAAATAAAGTTCGTCGGAAAAACTCAACAGTTATCTGTGAAAAGTAGCTCAAAATTCCGCATTTTCAGAAACCTCAAACGCCATTTTCTCATAAATGGCTCCAATTTTTTTTCTTCACATTTTTCGTACGGGTAGTGCTAGTTGAACTCTAAAATGACGTTAAGTTCTTTTTGGGGTATGTTGTCTTTTTTATCAGAAATTACACAAATGTAATTTTTTAAAGATCTTTCACACCGTTAATGTAATCACAATTTTATTTGAGTTAAAGTGCTTCAAATGACTTCAAATTAAGTGTTTCGAAAACAATAATTTTCTGCGAAAAAGAGCTCAAATTTCGCATTTTTAGTAGCATTTAAAGGCCGTTTTCTTACAAACGCCTCCAAATTTTTTAAAGAAAATTGCCATTTAGGAGGAGATTTTGCTGTTCTTTAATATTTTTAAAATAAATATTTCCCTTCTACTATTGGGAAACCGAAGAAAAATGTCGAAAAAATGTGTTTGGGCGGTGATAGTTGGCAGCCGGCACAAGTATGTGCAATTTCGAATAGCCAAGTAATACGGGAAAGTCTCTACCATTCTGTAGCACCACTAATTTTGGTTACTTTATGGAGGAAACGCAATCCCGCAACCTTAGCTTGAATTGTTTAAAATAAAATATTTATGAGAAATTTCCATATGCAACTCATCGCTCTCAAACGAGACACCCACACGGGAGAGAAATATCGATTCGAAGAAGTTCGATACTTCAGTAATATGAAGCGGAAACCTATTTTAGGAACGAGGTAGCCCTACGTTGCTCGTTATGAATAAATTAACTTGCAGATTGAATCTCAATACCAGCACGTTGCCTGGGGGATTTTTATTATCTGTCTATAGGACATAACTAAAGATCCTTTACCACAAGAAATGTCCGTATTGGTTTCTCGAGGACAGTGTCAAGCATCAAAACAAAAGACTCCAAATTTTATTTTTTACTAGATGATATCACAAGAGTTTACTGAAGGTCATTTATTTTTCAGATGCTTAATACTTTTTAAACAAAGAAATGTAAAAAATTCAACAATATGAAATTGTCAGATCTGGCGTCTATGTATAAGCGTCTATATATTATACATATATATGTATATATATATATATATATATATATATATATATATATATATATATATATGTATATGAGGGGCGTCCACAAAGTAACCGCGTTTTGAAATAAAAATTAAACCAATTGAGATACAAAAATGGTATTATATACATCTTAAAACTACAGCTTTTCTCTACTTTTCTATATATTCTCCAAACAAATTTAAGCACTTATCATATCTTTTAACACTTTTTGAAATGCCGTCGTCAAAAAAATCTGCTGCCTGAGAATGTAGCCAACCTGTCACAGCGTTGTAGCCAAACTGTAGCCATCAATTTTCTCGCTAAAAAAGTTTAGCGGGCTTTCTTTGGCTTGCTTGGCGAAGCGGTATGACCCCATTGCATTGACTGTTGTTTTGCCTCGGTATTCACATAGGCTATCCAAGTTTCATCTCCGGCAACGATTCTGTTCAAGAAGGTTTCACCTTCAACGGCATACCGAGTAAGAAAGTCTATGGAAGAACTCGTTCTTTTCATTTTGTGATCGTCGGTGAGCACTTTTGGAATCCAACGAGCACAAAACTTGTGGTAGCCAAGTTTTTCTGTCAGTATCTCGTGCACAAACTCCGAGAAATTTCAGGAAAATGATCGGAAAGTTCCGAGATTGTGAAGTGCCGGTTCTCACGAATTTTCTCGTTCACTCTGTTCATCACCGACAAGAGACGGCCTACCACTCCGGTCTTCATCGGGAACGTTCGTTCTTCCATTTTTAAGAAAACGAACCCATTGACGCACTACACCTTCACTCATAAGGTTTGGGCCATACACCGCACAAATTCAAGATGAATATCAGCTGCTGTGTAATTTTTCGAACACAGAAATCTTATTACGCCACGCACTTCACATTTGGTGGGATTTTCTATCACGGCGCTCATGTTTTTAGGTTATAACAAGGGAACGCGCGATCGTACGATACTTTCTTTTACACAGCTAGAAGCGTACTAAACGGCTGCGCACGCCGATGTGAAAATAGCAGCGTTATCCCAATTACTTCTCGCGCGTCTCCTAAACGGCGGTTACTTTGTGGACGCCCTTCGTATTGTGATAAAATAATGATTTTGTCTTACCTTTTATTTGCTAGCTCGGCTTTTCTGGTTCTCATGCTCTCTATACAGAGAAGCCTGGAAGTCTGAAATTATTTATATTCCGAAGGAATTACATACAACGTGGCACAACAATAATTTTGTTTATTAAGAATGGAATTTGAGATTAACAATATAAAAATTCTCTTGCTTGATTTCATGCATTAGGTTCACGGTACCGGATTGTCTGGCGTTGTGAAACGATGGCCCCGCAGTTCGCTGCCCCTTGACGAAAATCCGTCCTCGCGCCGGTCGCCGCCGAAGTCGTCTGATTCTTTCTTGCTGCTCACTTCTTGCACTATTGTTCCACAATTTGTCCTGCCTATTCGCGTCGATGTCCAACTTAAATAATTCAGCTTACATACGCGCCGCTACCACCAGGATGCCAGTCAACCACCAACTCTCTCCTAGTCCAGAGCCCCCTTCTAACCCGTCAACAACCTTCGTTACCTAGTAACCGCGACCGTCCAGATTGAAGCGCGGCGTTACTTTTGTAATATTTTTGTATATTACAGCTCCGTCCGTCCAGATTAAGGCGCGGCGTTTGTTCTGTAATATTTTGTATATTACAGTATATATAAACAGAGTTGTGTTGTTACACCACTTGTAACTCAAGAACGACTGAACCAGTTTTAATTATCTCTGTTTTGTTGGATTCATCTCCGTCCCGAATAACAGAATAACTAATAAAATATCGAAAAAATGGCAACACATGGCGCTGAAGATTAAAAACCTAGATATTTATGCAAACGCAGCCCGCTACACAGTTCGAATCTTTTTCGTTAAATAACTTCTAAACGAAGCGTTCTAGAGCTTTCAAAACTAAAAGGAGAAGAAGAGACACAGAAGGGAAGAAGAGGCACAGAGGGGAAGAAAAGACACAGAGGGAGAAAGAGACACAGAGGGAGAAAAGAGATACAGAGGGAGAAAAGAGACACAGAGGGAGAAAAGATACACAGAGGGAGAAAAGAGACACGGAGGGGAAAAGGATACACAGAGGGGGAAAAGTGACACAGATGTAAAAAGAGAGACAGATGGGAAAAGGAGAGAGAGGAAAATGAGAGGGGGAGGGAGAGAGGAGAAAAAAGAGAGAAGGGGAAAGAGAGGGGAAAAGAGAGGTGGGAGAGGAATATTTCCTCAATTGTTTCTTCTGCGGCAGCACCGCGCCGGACACCAGCTAGAGGGAAAATAGAGAGAGAAGGAAATAGAGAGAAGGGGAAATAGAGTGAAGGCAAATAGAGAGGGAAAATAGAGAGAGGGAAATAGTGGGGGAAACGGAGAGAGGGGGAAATAGAGAAACGGGGAAATGAGAGGCGGGAAAAGAGTAAGAGAGTGAGGGAAAAGAAACACAGGGAGAAAAGAGATACAGAGGGGGAAAGATACACAGATGGAAAAAGAGAGACAGATGGAAAAGAGAGTGGGAAAATGAGAGAGAAGGAGAAAGACAGGGGGTGGGAGAGAGGAGAAAAAATAGAGAGGGAGGGAGAGAGGGGAAAAGAGAGGGGGAGAGGAATATTTCTTCGATTATTTATTCTGCGACAGCAACGCGTCGGGTACCAGCTAGTAGAGGAGAGTGGGGTGGCTCCGATCAGGTCTGTAACGACAGTAGAGTGCGCTCTAGCAAAGTGCTACGCTCTTCCCAATTGAGCAATAAATTAACTACATGCAGCTACTGACCAGTACCGCACATGCACTTGATGTCAAGTAAGCAAGTGTATTTCAGAAAAAATCGTTCTAATTTCATGTTTTTAAAGCGATGTAATTAACATGTACATTTGTATTTTTAATAACTCAATCGCGCAAATGGATTGTTAATCTTTTCAGCATCATTTTAGTTCACGGTTTACGTTTTTAAGCTAACTTATCGAATTGTTAAGTTATGATATTCTGCAGTATACATGGTTGGGTTGCACCTATCAGATGAGTGGAGGAATGGCGATTAGTGATCGGCACAACACCTCACAGATCTAAATACTAATGCGCTGTCCTTCCATATTTGTACTACTTATGGCGAAAATATATTGCAACAGACTGTATTCTCTTTAGATGCCTAGAACGTGGAAAAGGACTACAACAAGAGGAGGATGGGCTGATGAAATGCTGCAGTAGGCGATGTTACTTATCCATGAAGGACATTCCATATGAGCAGCAAGTAAACAGTACAACATTTCATTCACAAGACTGGTTGACAGAAAATTTAAGGGGATTTCAGGAGATTCACTTCTTGGCCGAAAAACAGTTTTTAGTCAAGAGCAGGAAGCAGCATTGTCTGAACGAATAAAATTGATGGATCATCTTTTTTTATGATCTATATTCAGTGCAAATCCGCAAAGTGGTTTTTTCGTCTGCCGAAGCAAACAACGTTCCTAACTATTTTTTCAAAAAATTCCTGAATAGGTTATAAGAGATTTTGGTGTCTGGCTTATGCTTTTCTTAAAAGGAATCCCTTAAGTGTCTGATAATTGGAAGCTATTAATATCAACCTATTAAAAGCTTTCAACTGACAGAAAGTAAAAATATATTTTGATAATTGGGGAGCTATGATGATAAAGTTACTTCCACACCGTATCGTATTTTTAACATGGATGAGACGAGAGTGCCTACTGTCCAAGACCCTGAAAAAGTAGTTAGCACTAAAGGACAAAATACAAAGTACTCGTAAGGCGAGAAAGTAAAAACTGACCTAAACTTATATTTATTTTATTCAGATAAAAGTCGTCAACCGTTCCCTTAATTTTCTTGAAAGGTTTATTTGCTTATTATTATTATTATTATTATTATTATTATTATTATTATTATTATTATTATTATTATTAGCATTTAAAACATTATAACCCTTACGTTCAATGTGTAACTTTTTGTAAAACATTTTTATTTCAGTAGTTTTTTCACTTGGAGTCGAAGAATAGTCAATTATTTACTCTTTTGGTTAATTATTATTGAAATTTTGCATTTTTGAAAGAATTTTAGTGCAATAGATGAAATATATAGGATAATAATTACATTTCAAAATTTCCCGTATAAAATACACGGGACAAATATACGATCGGTATTACCCCACAGGTAGGGGAATGCGATCAAAGCTTTTTTTTTCTTTTACGAAATCTGTGCTAATGAAAATAACTTCTGCGACTTTTAGTTCTCAACCACAGACAATAGGAAATATCCATCTGTCGTTTCATGCAATAGTTTAAATTTTCTGGTGAATACATTTCATATGAGCGATCAGTTTCCTTAAGTGATCGGTGCTACCCTATTCTCCCCTATATATATATATATATATATATATATATATATATATATATATATATACAGGGTGAGTCACGTAACTTTAGCACCTCTTGTAACTTTTGAACAGTTGAAGTTATTGAATGCAGTTTTCACAGAAGTGCATGAGGGAATGGGGCTAATTGATACGTGAATTCATTTCTGTTTTATCACTTGTATTTTACGAGATATTTGAATAACTTTGTTTTTTCAAATAGAACTTTACATATTTTTTTCAGTCTATCATGACGAGCGTAAAAAGACGAATCCAATGATACACACACTGTCATATGTTAGATAAGCATTTTTTTTGAGTAATTTTGATTTTTGCAACTAGGGTTTAACGGATATTTTGAATGTACTTCTAACAGTCCGCCGCACAAAGTCACGCAGCGCTCCACTGGCAAACGCGCGCTCGGGGAAAGGAAGGAACTTAAGTACTTGAAGACATATATATATATATATATATATATATATATATATATATATATATATATATATATACACGCTGATGCTGACGACAAACTTAAAAATCGTTTCATAAGTTCCGAGGTAGGTGTCGAAATTGACTGCTTTGTTTCGATTTGAATCCCCCCTTTTCAGGCGCCGTATAACACCAAAGAAAGGTTCTGTCATGAGAATATGAATTTTAAATATTTACTATTTTTATCATTTAAATACAACATTCGTTAGAACAATAAGAGAGTTGTTGATGAAAGATGCTAACTAGTTTACTTTCATGCTTTTTTTCGTCGCATTTGCTGTTCAAAATCTCACTGGTATTCCTTTATCTTGTCCAGGCATGTCAAGGTCGCGGACAAGGTGTCGAGCCTACTGCAGTTCGAGGGCACTGCGTCCAGAGCAACGTGTGAGCAAAAACGTGAGGGTAGTACAATGACCTCTTGAGAAGCGGTACGACACAGGATACCTAGCCTATTAGTCTTTTGGAAAAGTCATTTGACAGTTATTGCCCCCAAAGTGATATTAATACCTATTTTCTCAATTAAAGCAAAGAAATGAGCCATTAAAATCAAATAATATATCAGTCAGATTTGAAATTTTCAGATGAGAGTAAAATTAAATATTTTGAACGGATCTTCATCTTCTTACTTACATTAATAAGATATTTCGTAATATGTTTACTTAGAGAGTGCAATAACTTCCTAAGTTCAGTTTAGAGTTTAACTGTCAAAGATTCTTTCCGTTCGTAAGAGAGAATAGTTAATTTTAAGAAACTTGTCTATTTATTTTACATTATTGTTACATACAAGAAATAACTGAATGATTTGATAGAACGCAACACGAAACTAGAAGAAGGAATGAATCTGTAATTGAAACATTCCTGTCAGTTGGTAAAAATGGTTAAAGAAGGTCGAATTTAAAAAGAAAACAAACGCCTAAGTAGGAATAAGTAGTTCAAAAATAAACAATGCAATGGTTGTTTGACAGATATGGCATCATTTTCGTATGAAGCCCCTATTGCCTGCCTCGCGCCCCTTCTGCACTCCTTTTCTGAATTTGGACGGGAAATAGTAGAGTCAGGAGAAGTTGCCCGTACTCAAAGGAGCGCTTCCCAGGATGGCAAGAAGCTCGTGCGGGCACGGACTGAGATCTAGTCGCTGATGCTGATTTTAGTTCAGGACTTTACCTGCCATCATGTGTTTGCACCCAGATATTTAAGAAAAGATGAAACCCTGAAGACGTTACATCTGAACAGGTAGGATGCATGGTTCACTTTCCACTGGTAGGCAACCTAAAGACGCTATTGCAAAAGCAATGGAGAACGCCGCATGGAGTTTGGCAATCGGTCTTCTCCTATTCACACAAAAGTGTTTCGTAATTGGATATAGGCATTACTGTCTGGCATTTGGTCTTCGTGAATGCACTATTTATTTAGAAAATTATACCATTTCCCAACCCTGACTTCAATCATTGATTGAAATGTTAGCTATCAACTTTCAGACGGCGACTGTTTTCTGACGTTTAAAATGTAGTGATAGAAATTTATAGTCATAGGGATTAAAACACATTGTTTTGCCAGAACTTCATGCACTCAAGAAGTTGCAAGCGATAGAAATTGGGTTGAAAATGTCTTAAATTATAAAAGATGGCTATAATTTATTCTTGAATATTTTATTATTATCCTCAACATTGGAATAGTGAATCGTATTTACTGTTTAATTTGGAAAAGCTTCTCCCACTTAAATTTTACTCCTAAATGTGCTACTCAGTTCATGTGCAATGGGCTTTTAAGAGCATTTTATTGATCATTTTTGGCGATATTTTAGGTCATCAAAATCCGCCCCTTAATAATTGGACTACAAACATCGAGAGAAGCAAATACTACTAGTAAGAGCCAATTTCTACAAGCTACTACTCAAATTTCTTAAAGCCAACGGTGTCTATATGATGTAAATCAAGCAAAATATCACGTAGGTAGAACATGATAGGTCAGTAGCAAATGAGTTCCACGATAATTGATAGATACTTCATCTGTTCGTTTGAAGGAAGAGCATGGCTACATAACAAATGAATATACTTTCTGATTGTTAGAAATTAAAGTGCTTGCTAAGTAAAATTGCAACTGAAAAAGTACTTTCTGGGTAAAGCACGTATAGTAATGCTATCAACAGCGTGCGTATCTTAACACAAATTGATTTCTGGGCTCCCTCTAAACATATTTCACTAGCAAATAAATAAAAAATACTTTAATAAAAATAATAATACACGCAATAAATTAATAAAAACAAAACAAGTAAAATAAAATTATAACTTACAATTCGTAAATATTGTTTTTACAATACATACGTATATATTGAACAGTTTTACAGAGTGGACTTAAAGGGTTGGAGAGCCTCTTATCCAAATGTATGACAATTCCCAAATTGTGAGGATAAAAAGGAAAATCATACACTTATGTTTACGGAAAATAAAATGTTTTACTACGTAAGGCTAAGGAGCGTCTTTAAAACATTTCAGTGAGGGGGTCCCCTGTCCGCACGCCTGTGGTGCTACCACTAGCCTTATTGTAAAGTGATAAGACAGAATAGAAATCCATTGAGTTTATATTCCACTAGCACCCTATGACTTCGCACTTTGTATCACCCCTCTGGAGTCGTCGAATCTGATCGGAGTGTTTAATCTTAACAAGGCTGGTGGCTACAATTTATGCAAATTCCACACGAAGTTTACACAAGAAGGCAAAAACTGCACATCCGGCACGCCCTCGGCAAACTTGAAGCAATTTTAATCTTATTCCTCTTGTCATTGACTAGAACAAGGTCACATCTGGGCCCTTTAATTAGCTTAAAGCCTATATCCATGATCCGTTACCAACCGTACACAATAGGAATGAGATTCACGAGAAGCTACTCATCGACGAGAGCCATTGCTTTTCTGAACATAAGCAAGTAATTGAGGTTTTATATCTTTCTAATTGAGACATAATTTCACAGATGCATTATAAAGCAGCAGGACTTCACTGCAACAGCCTTTATATTAATGTAGAAGAAACGATGTAGTAAATAAATAATTAATCCGAAAGAATTCATATTGAAATTCATTAAATTACCTTAGTTCAAGAATTAAACTTTTAATTACGGAAACCTGTTCGTAAATGTCAATTATGAAATGTTAATTCAAATCTCAATGTTTTCGAATCTCAAAATTGAAGATAAAATTATTTAAAAATGCGGGAAGGGTGAAACTCATTTTCGATTTTGAGAACGTTGAAGCAACATTCATCAACAGACGAAATGATTATTTAAATAATTGGTAACTGAAGCAATGAATGTCAATTAATATTGCACAATATTAATTTACAATGGGCGTGTTTCAATAATTTACGAACCAAAGTAAGAAAATGTATCTTGAACTCAAACATGGAGGGAAAATTAAAGTCGAAAAGTTGTTTGAAAATTTGGTTAGCCATTTCATTCTCCATTATCAAGTTCTAACAAATACGACATAATTCTCTAAAAACAGAAATTAATATTACATGGTAAATAATTAGAAATTATAATTTTAAAGTAACAAATTATTTATTTTATTCATCAACTAAAATGTCAATTACCTACATGGAATACATGTGACGAACTTCATATCCACCACTCAACCAATATGATAATGTTATCTCATTTATTGATTATACTGAAAAAGGCAGAGGCTCAGATTTGGCGATAGGTGAACATTACAAAGCCTGGTCTAACGATAAAACGACGTGCATCGTTCTAAAAATACGCATGTATTCTCTGCATAACGGTGTTCGTAATACCATGACGCAGGTTTCCAGCTAATGCCCGGGCTGCGGATTTTGGCAACGCGAGGTAGTTGTGCACATCGTTCGACCGCGCGATGGCGAGCGAGCTGGAACGCAAACCGAGCGGTGCAGAATACCGAGAGGTAGACAGAGCAGGACGGGGAAGCTGCAGACGAGAGGCATTACGGGAAATGCGATTAAGTTGAGGACGGAGTGGGTGAGAATGGATGACATTAAAAAGTGTGGCGGTGAAGGCAAAATGAAAAAATGAAGAGAAGGAAGGTGAAGAATGGGCTGGAGAGCCATGGAAAGAGAGAACGTGAATATGGGGCAGGGACACACAGAGTGGCAAGTATGGGTCAAGAGGCGAACTGAGGTCGGGTCGTCAGAGACCAAAGCGAAGCGAGGCGGATCACGGCACAGGAAAGCAAGGAGTGGGGAGAATGGGAAGACGAAGGGAGGGATGGAACAGAGTTGTGTGTATGGGAGTGGTACGAAATGTAATTGAATGAGGGTGGGGTGGAGAGGAAGTGTCATGCAAGACAGAGAAACAGGGTGTGGTAACGTGGGACGAAATTATATGAGACGTGAAGTCTTTCGAGAAAGAATTAGGTATTGAGACATGACGGTAGATGGAGTGAATAGGAGAAGGCGGAAGAGAATAGTAAAAAGCGTGAGAGGATGGGAGGGGGCGGAAGGGAGAGGATACGACCAAACGAGAAAGGGTAGAAGAGAGGGTGGCCTCGCTCAGAGAGAGAGAGAGAGAGAGATGGCCGGGCGGATAGCTGTGGCACGCGCTAATGTAGATCGGCTGTAGCCCGGCCACGCGCCAATGACGGCCACGCCCGCTTTGTGCGCAGTTCTGAGCGGGCGTGTGTGTGTGCATGTGTGTGCCCTGTCAATGAGAAGGGATGGAGGCGGGCGCGCCGGGCAGATCAGAGCGGGGCGAGGAGAGGAGAGGAGGGGAGGGCGGCGGGGCACGGCTTACCGCTACCTACAACACGAAGCACCACGATGCCCATGTCCCGCTGCGGAGCGCGGGAGCGAGGAGCGCGTCCACTCCGCCGCCTAATTGCCGCGCGGAAAAAATGCAAGCGCTGGGTGCGCGCGGCGCCGACGAGTAGCTGCGGCCTCCCGAGGGGCGCCGGCGCCGGGGCGCGACGGCCGCTGTGTGGCCGCCTCCGAGGAGAACCACGTCGCCAGCGACGTGCGCACCCTAAAACTGTCAGGGGGAAGGGGACAGTTACATTTCTGGGCCCCTCTGGACCCCCAAACGTGTTATGGTATTTAACTAGGAAATAAACCGTATTACAAGGAGAAGGCAATTTTAGCTTTAATGATATAATAAATACATAATACTGATTTTATTCAAATATTTTGATCAGTGGTGTCAAGGTCTTCTACTGGTGGCAGGGGCACGCATCGTGGCTCCGTAGCATGCCACGAGCTACTCTGCGTAACTGGCGTCGGGAAAGGAAACTATTAGTAACCCCGACGTTTTACAATAGGGATGGCGTTGTCTCTGGTGGTGGGGTGACGAATTGCGTGGAAGTGCGATTTTGTCGTGGCACTCGTGCCACGGACTCCCGCTGTGGCATCGACCTTCACAACAATGATTTAGATGAGTGCTAGAGTTTGGAGAGCCTCTTCCCCAAATGTAGTACAATTCCAAAAATTCACTCTTTAAAAAGGGGAAATCAGAAATTGATCATATATGCGGAAATATATTGTTTTATTATCTATAACGCATGGGGTATCTTTCTGAAATATTAGGAGAGCTACGGCCCCCCTCGTCCATTCTTTGCGTGCACCTGTAGCTTACGGGAGCATCTGCATTAGAGATGCCAAAACTTCCTATGTTCAGAAGGCGTATCTCTAGAAAGTGCTACGTACGGTATTGTGGTTTTGCGTAGATTCTAAAGAGGGAGTTTAAATAGTTTCCTGAATGTATGACGATTGAGTGGTGCAGTGTGCATTCTTATTTTTCAGGAGATCTTTATTTGTGAATCTTACAGAAAATTGGAAGGAAAAAATAATTGTTGAAATACAACAATGCAAAGAAATAACGTTTATCCTGTAAAACAATATATGGATGCTCAACAAATTTTGTGTCTTTCATGCACTTGGGCACAGGTTTTATGCACTTGTGAACATTGCTTAATTATTTATTAATTGTTTTATGAGTGTATGTTAAGTTTGTTTTTAAACAAGGCATTCTCAGTACTTATTCTTTCTATTCCACCTTAAATTAAGTCCTCCAACGATGCAACATTTTGTTCCAAGTATAATGCGACTTTATTACATTTCAGTACACACTTTTGACGCACGAAATACTTCACATAAAAAGAACTCATGTAAGTATTACGAACGTAGACTCCCAGATCAAATCACAACTAGAAATTGAGGAGATCAGAAGTGAATCATAGGAAAGTGAACAACAGCACCCCCAAATCATTCCTGAGAAACTAGTACTTCACATCAAAGGCAACGCCTTCAGGCCACCGAGAACTCCTGTAGTCCATTGGCAACGGTATTGGATTGTGGAGAGCGGAAGCAGGCGGCTGAGAACGCCCCTTCTGTCGCCGGAAGGGGCCGGCGCGGCGCGGCGCGAGGACATTCCCGCAATCCTGTGTGAGCGAGCGAGCTGCGAGCGCCGCGCCGGCAGCGTGCGAATCGAAGAGCGCCTTCGCGGCCACGCGGGGCCCCGGACGCTTAATCCCGCGCCGGCTGGCGCCGCGCCAGCTCCCAGCGCCCAGGATGCGGTGGCGCCGCCGCCGCCGAGCGACCCCGGCGACCCCGGCGGAGGCACCGGCTTGCTGCTCTGGGGCGAAACCCAACCCTAACGACAAACCTTTGCAACCTCTCATCGACACCAATTACATTTATTTCTTTTTCGTTAATTTTTACCACAACCAAATTCAGAAGAATCGCACTTGAATGGTTGGTCTAGGACACATTTAAATAATTTAATCAAATTAAGAAGAAGAAGGGAAGAAGAAGGAGGAGGAGGGGACGAGAAGGAAGTTGAAGGAAGAGGTGAAGAGGTACGGAGAAGGAGTAAGGACGAGAAGCAGGAGGTAGGGAAGGAATCAAGAGGAGGAGCAGAGAAGGGAAATAAAGAAGGAGAAGGATGGCGAGAAGAAAGAGAAGAAGGAGGAGATGGAAAATAGAAGAATAAGTTAAAAATCCCTTTGTGTTTAGCAAGCAATATGGCTAAATTGAGCAAAAGTTTTCCATTTCGTATTCATCCTCTTTATTTTCAACTTTAAGGTTTTGGTCTCAATTTGAAATTACTTGTTCTCAACTTCACATTGAAAAGGTATAGTTTTACAGAAAGAGGAGAGAACGGTGTGAATGCGAAATTGAGTAAGAGAGCGGAGGGTTTCTCGAAACTTGTGAAGAGTAACATCTCTTCGGTGGCGAGCGTGGGAGCGCCCAGCAGGAGACCGGAATCCGGGAGATCGTCCTGTGACCGGAAAGCAGCAAGGATGTAATAGAGAGGCGAGAAGGACTGAATGTGAAGGAATGATTGAGACAGCTGGTACATGATGTTGCAGCAGATGAGATCTGAAAATGATTGTTGCAGAAGTGAGAAAGTGACTGAAGGTGGGAACGCAGAAAGATGGAGATGTTGCAGAAAAGGAATCTGGTATATCTGGAGACGTACAGGACTAAAAACGAAGGAAGAAATGGTAGTTTGAAGTTCGCTGCCGCTAACTTCATCTTAAACTGAAAGCTCTGACTGACGATGTAAGTAGTGTTGGTGATAAGATGTCGATGTAGCGTTTATAGAATATTGCTTTCGAAATGTCATATTCGACAATATTATTATTCAAATTATAGGCCATTGTTTAAAAATATTAGATTTTTATGAAACCATTCCATGAAACAAAGGGAGAAAATGGCTTCCATTAGTAATCTATGTGTCAGCACTCTCAGATAAAAATAGTTGCAAGTATTTGGCGACAGCCGAGATGTTGGGCTAACGAGGTGAGCGAAGACAGCAAAATGTATGCGAAGAGAAGTGAAAACATGCGGCACTGCATTAGCAATGGCGGAGACAGCAAGATGGCGTCAAATACACGAGAAAGGAGAAGGAAGAGGGAGCGCGGACAGAACAGATGCAGAATGGAAAAGTTCGAGAGATGGAAAATGCGATAGGAAGAAAACGACCTATGCAATGTGGCGATTTCTTTCTAGTTAGAAGCGGTAAAAGCTGTGGCACTTTATGGGTTCATTTTAAAGATTGTGGTAAACCTCAGATGGAGTTTGAAAAAACACGTAAGAGAACTAGGAAATAGCAAAAGAGTTGGAAAATGAGCGGTTGCAAAGAGCACAAATTTGAAATTGTGATGAGATAAAGACTTACTATTTACCAAGACTATGATATGAAATTCTCGAACAAATAAAAAAGGAGACTTTTTGCCCTGCATGCTCTCAAAGAGTGTTTTTGCTGTTCTTTTTGAATTTTATTTTAGCACCAATAAACTTCATTTCTATTCAAGTGAATTGCTTTAGGGCTGTCATTAATCGGAAATTATTCTTGGATATAAAATCTTACGGCGGTACTTCCAAGGCAAGACAACTGACATGAGCTATTGAAATTGAGTTAATGAAGATGATTGTTTACGATGGTGAGGAACTTGGTATTCCCAAGTTCCTCACCACCGTAAACACCCATGGGGGCGGGGCACACGACGTGAATGCAGGTTGGTGGGGACCCTGAGGTGGGCGAGGACTGTGGGGTGGTTGAGGACAGTGAGGTCCGCGAGATCTATGGGGACAGCGAGGATTATGAGGTCGACGAGGACTGTGGGATCGGGGAGGGGAGTAGACGGAGTCGACAAAGGAATCGGTGATAATGAATTCACTGATTGGAGATGGTGAAGCATTAGGGAGTAGTTGGGAGATGGACGGATGACGGCTGTGGCGGCGGGGGCGGTGACTGCTCCTGGCGAGGGCGGTGTCTAGACGCGGGCGGCGGTGGCAGAGGAGACGGCGGAGGGCCCGGGGCGCCGAGGATGGCGCGAGGGAAGGGGGGCGGAGGGGGTGTGGCAGTAGCGACATCGAAGGCGTCGGTCGCGAAGGGGACGGGCCGGCGGCGGCACACGCTGGAGGTTCGCCCTGGATGGCGCCGCCTAGCCGCGCAGGAATGTCAGAGCCAACGGACGCGTGTCACAGGAATTGGGCCACGACGTAGTGGCGGGCGACCGCATTGAGGGGACGGAGGCGACGGCCAGAGAGATCGCTCGCAAAGGGAAGTCCCGGTGCCGCGAATCTAGTAGTAGCTCGCAGAGGACGACTTGACCAGCATGTGGCACGTGTTTGTGGGTTATATCGAACACCATTAATTTATCATAACTAATCACGGACATTATAAATTATCTTATTGACAATTCCTTGTTTTAATACGTTCTTTACAAATGGGTTGAATTATTTATTTTAAAATATTTGCCTAGAGAAATAGGGTAGTAATAGTTTTGATCCATATTAAATACCGAACGTAAAAAATCGAATTGACACGATTTAAAAATTTTTATGGTTTTGATAAAATGACCACGCTGATTTCAAATTTCTTCTTAAAACATATATTTAAATTTCATTAAAGTAAGTAAAAATATTAAATTTTGGAAATTCTACTTCATTTCTCGAATTTTAAAAATTGAAAAATTGTATTTCAACTAAATCTTGTGCGCAGAGTGCGAAGTTCCCATCGGAGTTCTCTGCAACGCTATCTTCGCCGCCGCAGCTCCAGCGCGCGACCGAGCAGACTACAAGGGGTATTTTCTTGTTTATCGCGATAGATCAGGCGGCAAAGGCCGCGAACCCTCCGCCCCCGCGGCCCCGTCTCCGCTGGCGCCAGCCCAAATCCACCAGCTGGACCGGCTGCGCATAAACAGAGCTCCACCGGCGAGGTCGGCGGATCTACAACCACTCGCCCGCCCCCGCCTTCGATCCACTTGCAAACGTAGACAACAAGTTTGCACCGTTCGTCCCGTTGCTGTGTCCCCGCTCGCAGCTTGACACATGATCGCCACGGTGTGAAAAATCCATACATCACTAAGAGCCGATTTACCCCTTCCTCCTGAAGAACAGCGTTAGAGTTGTAGCGAGCGCGCGGTGCAGTGTCGCTCAATGTTTCCAAAGCTTCATTGCGCATGCGCGGGTTCGCTTAAACTCCGGAATCGTTCCTCGGAAGGAAGCTTGTAAATTGGGTCCAAGGGTTTATGTTTGGAAAGGCGTTTCAACCGCCTACTCAAATTTTTACTCAAAATCATGCGAATACAATTTATATTTTAAAAATATGTATATGACTTATTTAAAGATCTAATTTTGAAGAACAGATCTTAGCTAGAGGAAAAATCTGTCTTCAGCATTGCATTGAAGGAAGACGCCGACGAAATTTTAAACTTTTGCACTTCATTCATAAAATTCATATATTTTAATGACACTGTGACCTGCATCGTTTAGTAGTCGTTCTTTACGCTATCCAATTACACAGTTTAATTTAAAAATTGGAGCCATTTTGAGAAACTAGTAGTGCTACAACAGCACATACGTTATAGCGTAATTGGAAACAGCTGCGTAATATTGAAATATTGCATTTTCTGCGCTACTAACAACTCAGCTATTATTTGAAAATGTCCAATTCAACCCAGAAGCAAGTTACTCACTGTTGCCAGCGCAGCATTGTAAAAAGTATGTGCATTTGCTTGGCTAATAATAACAATACTGTAATAAGAATATATGCAAATGGCATAAAAATAATTACGAAAATTCTGGCTGCTCACTCGTGAGTTGCCTTTTGTCTAAGATAACAGTTCCAATAGCGTTTCATCGTTTCTCTTTTATTCAATACACAGTAATAAACGTGTATTCTAATTACACAATGTGTTAGAGAACGTCTCTACATTAGGGAACAATATTTATCTTCATTTTCTGATCTTAAGTACGAATGTTTTTGCCGTAAAATTGCTGGTTTTCGCTGCAGCATTGCATAACTTCCTCTATACTACGTATGTAATATATGAGAAAGTAAAAATAAAGTTTTGCATTATATCTTGGCTCATACTTTTAGAATAAATTAGATCTCGGTATAAATTATATCTAGGTATTATTCTTTTCATATCAATAGAAATCTCAAGGGTTCTAGGTTAATATTAACAGAATACTTTGGGGTTATTCCATCAAAGTTGAATTATTTAGGATCACAGGTCATAAGCGGGAGGTGGGGATAATTTACGATGCAATTGGTCCGGGTAACTTGGCACACATCCTGCAAATTACATGCATGATTCAGTGGCCGCTGCAGCATCACGTTCCGCCATCGGCCCGGCTTAGGAGGTAAATAAATGACTATACAATGTTCGATGTGAAGACGGGAATGGAAATTACAGATCTCCACAATAATTAAATACGAAAAGCAAATGGATTTTTATAATTACAGTTTCAAAATTATTGAAATATTTGTTTTGAAATTTCATTTGTTTTCAAGAGAGGCTATCACTATTTCGTAGCATATGTTGGAATTTATTGCGTATCATTTACTGTAATGCAGTATAATGTTACTTACTGCTGTTATTGACATGATTGATCGCGTAATACTGACCTTGTGAAAACCTCCTTTGCCGAAATTTTCGGTAACACACTAATCGCATTTCACCATAGAATGTTTATATCGTAACTAAATAATTGGTTAAATGAGATCAACTTTCATTTCCGACAAAGGTCTTTAAAATATAAATATTGAAATCTGAATTATTGTAAATATCAAATTGTTCTACAGATACAGCAATTTAAAACTTAGCTTGATCATCGTTTGGTGCCATCATTTATTCTCAGTTCAACATCTATCTATGCGATTATTTCTCCAAGAGTGATATTCCTGATTGAATCATTTGTTCAGATGATAATTTTACTCACAGGATGCATTTGCGAAAAGTAAATGATACTATGAAAACCCAGCAGACGTTGTTCTGCCCTTCATCTCCCTCTTTCCCCTCCCATCTCCGTTGATCACTGTCTCTCCTTCCCACCCTCACCTTGTCCCTGTGTCACTGTCCCTCTCATTCACTTTTACTTGCAGATTCTGCTCGTCTCTGAGCAGGTGAGGTAATATAAAGAAGCGCCGGACCTGCAAAACTGTAATAGAATGTTCAGAAAGAGTTCATTTTGTACATTACGGTGTGAAAAACGTTTCTTTGAGGCCTTTGGCCTCAAAATTTTAATTTTGAAGGCCCTTGAACGCCCTGTTTAGGAGTTATTTAACGAAATACATTCAAAACGCTGCCGAGAGTGTTGCAGGTTGCATTTCACGTGAATATGTAGTGGCTACGTAGTGAATATGTAGCGCCATGTAGTGGCAACAGAATACAACAGAAATACAACAAAATACAACAGAATTAACAACACATAAGCTTCTAGGTGAAAAAACACGTAGAAGTGCCAACTTTCATGGGGAGCGGTCAAACGGTGTCGGAGTTTTGCCGACATATATACATACCAACATCCTGTTTTACACATAGATGAAAGCTCCCTATTCTTATTGTTTTGATAATTAATATTTAAAACATTATTTTAATGAAAGTAACTGCTAAAAATAAACCAAGAAATAATAAAAGTGACTAAGACAGCATTCACACAATAATATAAGGAAGTACTTTAAAATTCTATTCCATCGTCAGTGGAAGCTTACAACCTACCACCAAGAAATTTTTGTACAATCCTGTGTCAAAGTTCAAATTATTATTATTATTATTATTATTATATTATTATTATTAGGTTCTCCTGAAATACATTAATAGCACATTAATAGTCACACATTACAATCAGTTCAATGGAAGAAAAGTGAACACACAGAGAAGGGATTTCTATTTTTTGTTAAACAATGCTTTTATACAAGGGTGAGCACTTTGTTTTCTGCACTTTCACATTATAAACTTATTTTCTCAAAACAAAACTTTGTCCCGTGATGTAAATGTTTTAGTATATTCCCGTGCGTGCGATCGAGTTGACGAAGAATTTTAAATAAGAGCGTAATTTTGGCCCTTGTGAATATCTTATCTACCTGTTTAACATAGAGAAGGATGTGTCTGCACTCCTATGTCATCACGTTCGCCCCGTAACACAGCGATGCACTTGCTCAGTAGACACCGGCGGCGCCACAATCACCCCTCCTTCAAATATTTGCTTTTCCGCGAAGCCAGGACAAAGCGATTTCAAGAGACCAGGTGAACTATTGCAATACGTATCGACAGCTGGGAATAGCTACAGCTTGATGACGCAATAATTAGCTACAGTAATAGTTAAAAGATCTGTTACTTTAGCAACTGATAGGAGATAAATCAAACACTCTGCAAACGAAAAAGAACCTTCATTATCACAGAATAAAATTCCTGAGACTTTCCGGAATGATATACCTTGTTCAGTATCAAATAAATTATCCAAAGTAGTTTACTAGTCTGTAAATTTAAACAAACAGGATCAGACAATATTGAAGAATTTGAAGTTAACTCAACTGTTGAAACACAAGCCTCATTGTGTTTAAAACACAAGCCTCATATAAAAATAGTTAAATGCGATGAAGATGGAGCTTTTGTAGCTATAGATAAGGATGAGTACATAACTTTGGTTGAGGAAAATTTTAAGAATGATTAGAATTTTGAAAAATTAAGGTATAATTCTGATAATAAATATTTGGGTGAGGTTCAAAATATTATAAAAAGATGAAGGAATAAAGTATATATTTCGAAGTCAGATTATAATTGGATTTATCCAAGCAACTTCCAATATTGCTTATGCTTATGGCCTAATTAAAATTCAAAAAGAAAATCATCCTGCAAGTCCTATTATTGCATCGTTGGACATTCCTGATTATCACTTATGTAAATTCTTGAATGGACTTTTGAAAGCTTTATTAAGAAAAAACAGTGCGTATTCGACTCAGAATAGCTTGGATTTAATTGAAAAATTAAAAACATTAAGATTGGATCCATAAATGAGACTTGTGTCTCTTGATGTGATGAGTATGTATTCATCCATAACCTCACTCTCTTATAATGTCTGTTCTTGAAGAATTTTTGTCAGTAAATAATTTAATTAAATTGTATTCCTGTGAATGAGATTCTGTTACTTCTTAGAGCAATAATAAATAATTTTCGTATTGTTTTTAACAACCAAATATACAGGGTGTCCAGAAGCTCCCGTTACAAAAAAATACCACAAATTCTGTGATGCCAGACATGAAGAATGGCAGGTCCAGTTTTCCGAAAAAAATTTTGTCTTTGAGAAAATTAAATTTAAAAATCACTTCCGGGGCGCGAAATTCAAACTGGCCGCAACGACACCAGACAGCGGCGTCACCTGCGCGGAGCATTTCCTCGTTTCTCCGCATAAACGGTGAAACAGTCGAGTAATATTCTGGAAAGCATCGCATTGCTTACACTAGAATACTTAATAGTATCAAGTATTTGCAGGTTCTATTCAATAAATATTTTAAATGTACGTACAGAATATCGAGTTTTGTTCAAAATGATAAGCCAGGGTACACGGCGACGTAAACATAAATTATGAACACGATCCAACATTTATGAAAAGATTGAATCGCTTGGAATGCTCGAATTGTTATTTTTAGCACATATTATTATGAACTAGTGCTTTGAGCTTAAGATTACCACGTAAATGATAGTCTCCTGTATATTTTTCTAAATATTCGTGATACACTAAGGAGCATTTAGGAGATAAAATATTCGTTAATGAAAATACTGAGTTTATTATCTTTGGAATTTGAATTGATTCTCCCGGCTGTCATTTTCTGAATTCCCAAACTAACGATAGCCAGCTTAAAACTTCTTAATAACCGCTGGACGGTTTATCTAAGATGTAGCGCTAATTGATGGATATCAATATTTCCCCCCTCAAAAAAATTGCATCTTTCCTAAATAAAAGTGTCTGTTCGTGCCGTAAAAGATCCATGAACTTCAATACCACCCGTCAAATATTATTTTAGCTTAAGTAATATGTGGTACAGTAAGAACACTTCCTGCTGCCGCATGGAAAGCGTTCCGAAATAACTGCTATTGCAAAATATGCTAAACTGTTCTACGTGGAACATCGAAGTTAAGGCAAGCGGCTTCGACTATCCATTTCTCGAAGTTGAATGACCATTCTACCCGCCGCTTTGCTTTTCCAGATGCAAGATGAGAGCATGTCTTTCTCCCAAATCCTGGAGTTACTTCGTGAAACCATTTCATACGGCAGTTGACAGCTACTCGGGAAAAGTATTCTTTGAGTTGTTTTGTTTCTTTGAGCTTGCATTGTAGTTAGCAGATACTTACACAAATGAGTAACGACCATTTCTTCAATTTAATTCTTCGAGGTTACTACGTAGTACAGAATGTAAGGGAGTAGAAACAGTTCACTACTATTGTGATTTTCAATATTTTTTTTGATATTTTCATAATGTACAACGAAAGTCGACAAAGAGGAAAAAAAGTATGCAGAATATTCAATTTTTAACCCCAAACCTTCTTTGGAATTATTTAATTTTTTAAATTTAATTTAATGCAGAATCATTATCCTTACTACTTAAATATTTTAGAACATGCATATTTTGCCACTTTAAATTAATTAGAAATACTTTACATGCATGTCCTAAATCTTTCAGTTATATCTCTACATGTTCAATATTTTCATTTGTTTAAAAAATTAATCAATTTATAACTTTTCTATTTAATAATTGCATACTTTTTTGAACTGGAAAATATTAATTGGATAATTTTTGTAGATTTTTTACACAAAAACACCCTAATAATTACATAGTTTTATGTTGGTTATTTTTTTACTTATGAGGGATTTATATATCAAAAGAATATTTTATGGAAAACAGGAATAAACATAAACAATATGCAAATTACATCATAACTGCAACTCTATTGCTCTCCCTCCGTATATTTTTTCTCAAAAACATATCTGATAATACATGAAATTATTTTCACATTGAATATTGAATTCTTTTAGTTGTAAGGAAAAAAACAAGCCATTCGCGCGAAATTTCGCACACTGCTCGAAGGCTCCTGTTCGAAATGTTCCAATACTGCTTCCTCTGTAGTGACATATGAGCGAGACACACCTGCATCCACATTTCCGCCCGGTAAAACTGACCCCGACGCACGTATTCTTGCGTCGAGGCGCAGAAAAACCCAGTGGGAAGGGTGTACTTCTGCTAGGGTATCTCTCGACGTACACTCGAGCTGCCGCACGAGCGTTGTTCCGGCACTCGCCGAAGACTAAGTACATGTCACACTCAAACTCGATATTTCTTCTAATTTGCCTTGACGACGCTTAGCTTTTAGTATACGCTGCCGGCGGCGTGACGCTGAGGGTGGTGCGGGGGGGAAGGAAGGGGAAAGATGACTCCGTACAGGTGCTTTTTCAGCCATGACCACTGTGCGGGCCGGGTTTCGAACTTGGCAATCTGTTGTTTTGAGGCAAAACTAACATGCGTCTGATGTGCGAATCACTGGGAGGTTCGCCATACGATATAAACCACGATGTGACGCGGCCTAGCAAGTGACAAATGCAAGGACACCGACCATAATACGAGCTGCGAATGGCAGTGGGCCGGTAACCTCAGTGAATCACGGTGAAACTTGGGCCTGCTAGAAGTATTTGTACATCACGCAATGCAACATTACAGTTTTTCTCAGTCTTTTACCCTTTCACACCAGTAATACACTAGTTTTGTATTTTTATTCATTGCTGCATGGCACATACGGCGACGCTATTTTATCTCTGTTGATATTGACCTGTGGGTTAGGTTAATGGCCTACGTGCCCCTACAAAGATTTTTCAATGCACTGTTCGGTCTGCATCAGCACAAAATGACTGTAAAAAGTATCAATTCAAATTCCGCGCCCAGAGATAAACTCAGTATTTTCATGGAACGGGAATTCAGGAAACGAATATTTCATTTCCAAAACGCTTTTAGTATATCACGATATTTAGAATAATCTTCAGGAGACTATCATTTACGTGGCAATCTTAAGCCCAAAGCACTAGTTCATATTAATATATGCTAAAAATTACAATTCGAGCATTCCAGGAGATTCAGTCTTTTTCATAAATGTTGGATCGTGTTCATAATTTATGTTTACGTCGCCGTGTACCGTGGCTATCATTTGAATAAAACTCGATATTCTGTACGTACATTTAAAATATTTATTGAATAGAACCTGCAAATACTTGATACTATTAAGTATTCTAGTGTAAGCAATGCGATGCTTTCCAGAATATTACTCGACTGTTTCACCGTTTATGCGGAGAAACGAGGAAATGCTCCGCGCAGGTGACGCCGCTGTCTGCAGTGTCGTTGCGGCCGGTTTCAATTTCGCGCCCCGGAAGTGATTTTTAAACTCAATTTTCTCAAAGACAAATTTTTTTCGGAAAAACTGGACCTGCCATTCTTCATGTCTGGCATCACAGAATTTGTGGTACTTTTTTGTAACGGGAGCTTCTGGACATCCTGTATAAACAGATAAAAGGTACCCCTGTAGGATAACTTTTGAGTTCTCTTCTAGCTGAAGTGGTCATGAGAAAACTAGAAAGTGAAGTATTAAAAAACATTGATTGTGATTATATGTTAGATATGTTTATGATACACTTTTAATAGACACGGACCATAAAATCGACCTTTTGTTAAATAAACTTAATGCTTTTAATGACAATATTAGTTCACATTAGAACAAGAAGTAAATAAGCAATTGCATTTTGTTGATTCAACATTAATAAGAACAGATTTTGAGATGAAAACTAATTGATTTACAATGGGCATATTCTGACGTTAAATTTTTAGTCAAAACATCCATTTGGGATTAAGAACTCAATTGCATACAATCTTGTAGACAGAGCAATTAAATTATCAGCTTCAGAGTTTCATAACCAAAATTTAGAGAAAGTAAAAACTATTCTTAGGAATAATGATTATCCTTCACACTTTACTGTTTGATTGATAAAAAGGAGAATAAGGATAATTAAGAATAAAATGAATAATCGTATTGTTTTAGAACAGCAGAATATGAGTAATGACAAATTTTTCAGTCTTCCTTTTGTTTTATCTATTAACTTCACAATGAAATCAGAGTTATAGACCAAATTTGGCTTGAATGTAGGTGAATAAAATAATAAATCAAAGAAATTTAATAAGAATTTTTAAAGATATTAAAAAAAACAGAAACAACAAGGCGTTGTTTATAAGACTGAATATGTAGATTCTCCAGAATCATATGTAGGACAAACTAAGAGAAAATTGAAGTTGAGATTAGCTGATTATAAAAGAAATGTTAATGAGAGTATGATTATGAAAATTCACTGACCATTCACCGAATAAATACCGGCCATGAAGTAGATTTTAAGAATGTGAAGATTTTAGCCAAAGGGAACTGAAGGTATCTGAGTTGGAAACTTTATTTATAAAAACTACTAATTGTTGCAACTCTCAAATTGAATCAAACAACTTCACTAGACTGCATGATAGTGTGTTCAGTAATTTTAAGGAATGAAATTGTCAATGGTTAGTTTTGTTAAAATACACATAATTTATTTTGACATTTTGAATTGTCAATTCTTGGATTATTTGTTTCTTCTTTCCTCGTTTCATTTTACTTCCATTTGAATCTTAGCATCATAACAGTTTTGTTGTAAGTAGCATACAAGAGCAAAACTACGTTATAACAACTTGATTTGAAAAATTGAAAGACCTTCTTATCTATTTGAAGAAATGTTTGTTGTTTTAAAATGGAATTCTTACTAAACAGTACTTATTATACATTAAGGTGAGCGTATGGAGGTTTTTTGTATTGGGTAATGCTTTTATGTGATTTACCACAATGTAATATAATTAATGAATATATTACATTTTAGCCTGATGATGAGGCGAATGTGAACCTCGAAATGTTGCAATTTACAAACTGAAGTGATGGTGTAATAAATGCAATAAATTAAAAAATATATGTTCGTCAAAATATAGCCAAGGAACATCCTCAATAATGGATACCGTTATCTTTCAATTTCAGTAATTTTGAACCCTTTGAATCTACGAAGAAGCACAGCACCAAGTAACAAATGTCTGCTGCGTAATAGAATTTTTAATGTCTAATGCTTGCTTTCCCTTAGATTTGTATTACACATGCGAAAGGAAAGTACACATTTTTTGAAAGATTATTTGTTCGAGAGACAAAATTGCTCATCTATATTCCATTGTTCACACATTTTGTCTGATTCATCTCCGCGACGTCCATTTACTCTTAAACGATGCTTTTATATTTCTCATTCCCCTCTTTATTATTTTCCTCCAAATCTTAATTTTTCAATAAATGTACACAATGTATCCACTTCACCTTTTATCTCTACTCACGTTTTTTAAGAATTACAATTCCTATTCTTAAGTCGCAGGTTTTTTTCTTTTCATTATTGCATTGTTTTCTTTTTGTTTAAACTCCTTCGACGCTGCTTCTCCCTCTTTTTAGTTTTCCGTCTTCTTTCTTTCACTCTTTTTCATTCATATTGTTTTTTCTCCCACTTTACCTTATTCTCCTCTTCCCTTCCCTCACCATACTTTTCTTCTCTCTCGTCCCTAACCCTCCTCTTCTTCTATTTTTCTCTCCGTCTCGTGTTCCTCGTTCTCCCTTTCTTTCACTTTTTATCTGTCATCTCTCTCCGTTTTCTATGTTACATTGTCGATTCCTATTTCTCATTCTCCTCCTATGTTAATCCTTCCCTCCCTTAGCTTTTCCTCCATACCATGCCTTCCCCTACTGTGCCTCATCGCAGTCGTAACGGAGGCGTAGGCGGAGACGCAGACAACCGGTCATCATCGATTAATTGATTGCTTAAATGTTGTTTCTGGATGCGTCAAATGCTATTGTCATTAGTCCTGTGAGTAAAGTACATATTATATCGAGGAGATGGTGGTGTTTCTCCTTGGCTGGTGCGTGAGATCCGGCGCTGACAAACACGTTGGCGTCCCACACGAGGTTCCCCTTTTAGGTATCTCCGCCAACGGGGTACCGTCCCAGGTAGGGCACACTCTAAGCTCCCGTTGATCCCCCAGCCTGGGTGGTAGTGCAGTGCATGTAATGTGTAAAGAAAGGGAGTAGAAAGAAACAAGAATGAGGACAGAAAGTTCGCGCGTGGCCCGTGGCCCGTTTCTTAGGGTACTGCTCTGGCATTCGCGTGGTCTTAATGGGAGAAACCACGTAAAACTACCGATCAGAGCAACCAGCCGCTAGATGTCCCCAGACAGCAGGTGAATTCGACCTAGCTATCTTGAATCCGTCACCGTCGGGACTCGAACCCTAGGACCTTGCGGTCCAGAGACAGCGGCAATGCTGCCTCTGAGCCAAGCCGTCGTGGCCGGTTACTATCGACATGTCGCGCATTGGCTCCGCGCCGGGGCGCGCTGGGCCGAGGCGGGACGGCGCGGGCCCGTGTGTGCATAATTACAGCAGGGCTTGCGCCGACAAATATTTGCACGCCGAGCCGGCGCGGCGCCGCGCCGCGGAGGTCGGGTCACGCTGCCGCGACGGAGGCCCCGGCAGCTCAGCCGCCCAAGTGACGGGCTGCTAATCGGCGCGCCCGCGGCGGTTGGACAATGGTCGCCTGTGTTCTGGAAGGCGCTTGTGCGGCACTGATTGAATGCGATTTCTTTTGCTTTGAAACAGTTTAAAAAGATATTTAACATATTGGTAGCTCCCTTTCTGTTGGTTAAATAATTCGATATGTTTTCAATGTTAAACTTTGTGAACAGTTTATCTAAAAATAATTGTCAGAGTTATTCTTAAGTCCTATTAGACAAGCTGACCATTATGTGAAATGGTCCTGTTTATGTTGTAATATCTTAATTTGTGAATATTTTCTTGATACTTCCTGTTTTATTTATTTTGTTCTAAAGGTCTTTATATTTGTTATTTTTGTGATCCATTTGTTTATTCTAAACATGTTTTTATTTAAACTTGAAAATTCTTGTCTATTTGTTTATATTTTTTAAGTTGCTGTATATATGAGAGAATCACACAAGCCAAGATTTGTTTTTAAAATCTTTTATTTACACTTTTTTCCTTTCGTGTAGCGTTTCAAGGTACTTTTCGCCTCATCTTCAGGCAACACTGAATTCAATAAAGTTCCATAAATCATTTTTCTTTTTTTCATCACCAATCCATTTCTAAGAACATATTATTTGCACCCTGTGCTCTATGTCAACAAGGTTCTGACTGTACAAAGTCATGAAAATGACCAAAGTGCTCAAAACCTTTTAGATAAATTAGTTTATTGTCGCTTGACGTAATATAATACTTACCTCCGTACTCCCTTCGTATTTCTTAGTGGATAGTATTGTTGACGATCAAAGAAACTTACTTTCTTTATACGCAGAATTATTTTCATAGTAATACATACAAATATATAATGTTTATTCGTATTTTAACACAAATATAAGTAAAATTAACCACTTATTACAACTACTCAGAAGAAGAAAATTTCATTTCATCCAAACCGGAGACCACTGTCAACCAAGATGCGGTAGAAGCCGCGGTTAACTCCATGACAGCTGCACTCGTTTCGCTTTTCTTTCGTCGCCGTCTCAAAGGCGGCGTCGCTGCCGGCGTCGGTTCTTGCAGGCGACGCACTGCTTTCCGCCGGCTCCATTAGCCTGGTTTTTGCTGCGCGCGAACCGTCATCACGCACTCCTCGCCCCGAAATAGAGACAGGCACTGTCATTACCAACAATTTCTCCTTTCTACATCTCCAACCGGCATAGAATAGCTACGGAAAACCTGTGGGAATGCGCAACTTACCTCCTCTTAATGCCACTAGATGGTATTCAACTACACTCACACACACACGAAATTGTCGTGCTACAACAGCTCATGCGATCTCGCATTAAGAGTAACTTTGGCTGTTTTTGAAAAATTCAAAGAATTCGCCGAAAATGAGACGTTTGCAATTTTTGAAAGCATCTCCTTTGGAGGAAACAATTGAAGAAAAAAGTGGAAACTGTTTCTGAGAAAAAATATAAATTGTCTTTACTTCAAGCAAAAATTACACAAAAACTACTGTATTTTGAAAAAAAAATATTACATTCCCTTCTTTAATCAATCGAAATTTTTGGAACAGACTTCATTTAAGGAAAAATTTTCTACCATCAATGTTCTGTATTTGCTATGTTATTTCTCACTATTTTACAAAATACAAACAGTTCACCGAAAATGACACCTGCGCACCGTTTTTATAAGTGAACATTGCTACATTAAAAAATTAAAGAAAAAAAGTGAAGCTGATTTGAAGATCTTTTTAATAGCCTATATTTCATGGGAAATAAAGCGAATAATACTCATATTTTCGAAAACTTGTGGAGGACCTTAATTAAAGATTTGTTTTTGAAAAACAGATTTAATTAAGAGAAATATATAATATAATTGTCTTATATAATTTAATTGTATTAATATATCTTATATAATTTAATTGTAAGAAGACACTAAAAAATGTGAACATTTGCAAATGTGGAACAACCAGAAAGTTTAACGAAAATGATACTTACATATTTTTAATGTCCTTTGCTATATTCAAGGGTAAAATTATTTCAAAAATTGAAGCCATTTGTAAAAATATTAAAGCTTCATGATAAGTAGCCCCCAAAATTAAAATACCAGCCTCAAATTCCCATGACCACGAGTTCGGTCAGACTGATGACGGAATATTACTTTTGGAGAAAATTGTCCCAACGATTTAGATGCTTGCATTGACAACAGGTAAAGATGTAGACCCACAAAACTAACTAGCCAACCTATTGGAAGAAGAAATTGACATAAAGGAACTAGATATATCCACGTTTTTGTATATACTCACACGATATAGTGCGCAGGCGTGGATCCAGCCTATCATTTTTGAAAGAGGCCATCATAGATTTTTGTTAAATAATAAACATCTGTTATATTGTACATGATTTTTATGGTGTATGTATACAATATTATTTTTTAATAATTACAAAATTCTAATATAAAAATATATTTAAATGAAATTTTCCAAATAAAATAAGGTAACAAAAGAAAACTCTGGGCTTAAGGCCCACCTGCATCCGCCACTGGTACTGGGACCCCGCGGTGTGTGTGCTCCCGTGCATCCTTTTTTCAGGGCAGCTTCTTGCGAGGACCCGGCTCCTACAAGGTCCGCGACCGCTCCATGTGGTTGGGGCTTCACTCAGCACACAGTGGTTTACTACAAACAAGGGTGTAACAATGATACACAACAAAATATTATAACCTTCCAAAAAATACTCTTTTATACACAAGATCTGAAGTATTTACAGTCCCTACGAACCTTCCTAAAGATCACAGTACTACCTAGAATTGTTTTTTTGCAAATTTATCTTGTGAGATTTTCAAAAAATTCTCCTCATAAACTTTAGTCTCTAAACCTTATAACAAGTTACGTAGTTGTTTTTCCTTTATAAATTTCACAAACATTGAAATATTTTGTACCCTATCCTTTTATACGCTCAAAGAAGAAGAAGAAAACATACAAACTAAATTTACACCCTCTAATGTTCAATGACATTAATTTGAAAGATATCATACAAGCTTTTCTCTAAAAAATAAAATTATCAATACAACACTCTTTGCTCTAATCAGTATTAATGATACGTAATATAATTCATAACTATTTTCTCTATATAGTACACAAAGTTTCACCTTTGGAAATATACTAAATTTTACCGTTGAACATCCGATTGGCCTTCCTTCTACTCCTCGGGTTTGCGAAGTATACAGCGCGCGACGTGACCTTGGCCTGGTCGTGGACGCGGGTAGGGGGATTCTTCCCTCTTTGAATATTTCGGAATGAAATAGAAATAATTTGAAGTTAGATCTGTCTACTGAGCAAAACGAATTGCGATGCTACTTTTCACTGAAGGCTTTGCACTTTTCGTGGGCACTGGCACGAGAATAAATACCTTCGCACGAAACAAAAATTTAAGAAGATCGTTTGCACCCTACTATACATGAATCCAGGAAAGCGACTGATGTGGCTTCTGTGAAGAATCCTTATTGTCCATGTGCCGCACCTCATCCTAAATTTCACATTGCTCGGGCGTCATTGCTTGCAATTTCGCCTCGGGGTTGGGTAATTCAGCTTCCTTGGTTCTCAATGCATCGGGTTCCAGTCATGATTTTGCTCTAATGTTACTTCATGCAAGTAACATTTCCATTACCGTTTAGTTAGATAAATGGAAATTATGGCATTGAAATCAGGGCATACAAAAAAATCTCATTGATTGAGCTTTCTTGATGCAATTGTCACGTTAAGTCCTTTTATTATTCGGAACTCTTTTAAGCCTTTGCATTCAGGCTACTCATTCACTCTTCTCTACTTACCTTTACTTGTCTCCCGGCGGCTGCCTCGCTAGGTTGTGAAGAGGTCGGGTAGTGCTTGCCCAAAGGAAGGGGTGTGTGGTTGAGCGAAACCAGACAACTTTCCTCTATGCTAGTTTATTGTTTCTAGATCATCATAATTTATCTCTGACATTAACCTTTTGACTATAATTACGCTTTTCCCTAAGACTTGTACGCGAGTAACTCAGTCCTGCTCGTATGCGCGTTAACTCACCTTACGGATAGCCATGGCTTTTGCCTAGGACTGGCCTGTCCGTCCGCTCTCGTCGATGGCCTCCGCTCAAGTGACCGATCTCTCACCGTCTGCTCTCCTCCTCGCCCTTTTCTCCCCAATCAGCATTTCGTCCCTCTACGAGCTCCTCTCACAGGCCACCGCACGACAGGGGTGAGAGGGGGGCGGGGGGCGGGGTGTTGAAGCTGACGTAGTGCTGTGCGCGTATGTGTTACCTTTCCACACCCGAGGGTGGTGCAAGACGGGCTCTGGGGCGCGGGGCGCGGGGCGCGGGGCGCGGGGCTGTCAGCTGACTCGGTGCTGACGAGAAGTATGGAAAGTTTCCATCGGCCATGCGGAGCGTTTTCGGAATGCACGCAATGCAATGTAATAATGGAAGATTCCACCTCCATCCCCGTGCTTGTGACACAATCTTACAATGGATGGGACTTGATTCCAGATGCGTCGTCTCCGCTGCTAGCGAATACGTCTTCTTCTCGTATACTCACATAGAATGGGACGGTTCAAGGCTTGCAAATTGTTCAGGTGATGAGTCTAGGTCGATCGAGTTATCTAATCTTTTCCTAGCTGTACGTCCTGCTCGGGGGTCGATCACTGCGCTATTCACTTCGTTTCTCTGTTCTGGTGAGAAGTGAAATAGCTGACGTGTGTAGATATATAATCGGTCACAGTACATGTTGGGTCTCACAGTACAATTTTAAGAAATACATTGGGCACTATCCAAACCAAAAGTTTAAAGAAAAATTTGAAACCGTTTTGAGAAATTCTTATTTATATATTTTCTCATATCCCATCATTTCATACAGAATTAACGAGTACTGTTACAGAATGGCACAGACTTTCTCGCACTTGTTGGTATTCTAATTTCTCTGGTTTGGAATAGATTTACGGTTTCCCCCTCCTCTTGCCAGCTGCTATAAGTATTTGATAACATATTAACTTACATTTTATTAATTAACTAGTGGTGCTACAGAATGGCACAGGCTTTCCCGTATTAGTTTTCTATTTTCTTGTGTCTAGGCTAGCTATTCGGAATTGCCAAGTACTCGTGCCAACTGCCATCCATCGCCGCCCAAGGTATATTTTTCTACATTTTCTTAATTTTTCGGTTTCCTAATGATAGAACGTAAATATTAATTTTAAAATATTAAAGAACAGTAAAACCTCATCCTAGATGGCAATTTTCTTTGAAAAATTTGGAGCCGTTTTGAAACAAATCACGTTGAAGCGCTACTAAAGGTGCGAAAATTGAAGCTCTTTTTCACAGAAAACTTTTGAGTTTTCGAAAAACTTAATTTGAAGTCATTTGAAGAGCATACACTCACAAATACAATAGTGTTTATAAATTGCTGGAAATGTGCATATTAAAGGTGTGCGAGAACTTTCAAAAAATTATGTTTATGCAATTTTTGTAAAAACAAAAAAATATCCAAAATTGAACTTTACGTCATATAAAAGAGTGCAATTAGCACTATCCGTTACAAAAGTTTGAAGAAAAGTATGGAGCCATTTATGGAAAATGGTGAAAATGGCGTTTGAGCGTTTCTGAAAATGCAAAATTTTGAGCTACTTTTCGCAGAAAACGGTGGAGTTCCCGAGAAACTTTCTTAACATTATTTAAAGCACATGTAATCGTTAATACAATAATGTGAACAAATCACCACTAATTAAATATTACCGACGTGGGAGAGAAGTAAAAAAAATACATTTTTGTAATTTTTGAAAAAACAAAAGGAAAAAGCAATATGGCAATTATGTAATTTCATAGAGTATATTTAGAACTGTCCCTACCTAAAGTTTGAAGAAAAACTTTGGAGCCGTTTTTGAGAAAATCTTGTTTTTGTAATTTTTTATAATTCCAAATATTACACGCAATATTGCGCGAAAACTATTAACATTTTCAAAAAATGTAAATGACCTTATTGATAGAATTCACTTTGGAGAACAAGTTTTATTTGTAGGAGAAATCTCTATCTTCAATTCTGTACTTGTAGGAAGACGCTGAAAAAATTCAAACTTTTGAAATTTTCGAAAATTCAGAGTTAACCGTGAAAATGAGACATATGCCACCTTTATTAGTATATTTTACATTATCCTTACAAGAAATTTAATGAAAAAATTTGGAGCCTTTTTTAAGAAAATTTTGAAAATGTTCGGGAGGCTTCGTGTAAAGTACCCCAAAATTTTGAAGGAAGTTTTTCAAAATCGCGGCGCCTTGATTAGACGTAGATTGGCCGAGTAATATTCATTAATATTCATTTTGGAGGAAATCGCACGTATGGCTTAACCCCTAGTGTTGTTCACAGACTGACGGACGGACTGGCAAACAGACTTACGGATAGGCTGACGGACGTACGTTTTTTTTAAAAAAACAACACTTTCTCGGTATCAGGGGACCCTAAAATGTATATTTCCGTTAAAATCTCGAAATCGATTTTCCTCAGCATTACATAACTTTCCCTATACTAAATAATATATTACTCCGTATATACGTACGTATACGGGAAAGTAAAAGGTAAACAGAATGCTGTATGTTCTGACTTTATTTGTTATACTCGCAATTACCTACGTTTACCCTGCTTTGCAGGAGAAAGAGTCATAGTGACTAACACACGTTGGCATACAACAAAAAATCCAGTCGAGTCACCAATTCTCAGGAAGAAGACAATTGGGTTAAACCCTTCGTACACAGGAATGTCATGTATTACTTAAGAAACAATTCCGAAAAGTAACTTCGCAAAGTACATGGAACTTCGGTGGCGCGATATTCTTCTCATAAACAGAAATTTTCCCGAAGTTCGTCAATACAAGCCTTCAGCAGAACTGGAAATACAAAGTAATTCGGTGGGTGTGGTCTTGTGGGTGACGATAAAATCACGCGGTATATCACGCGGACACGAAAGTCTGCCTCTTATCTGGACGTGAGTGCCAGACGGCCCCACCAGAGTGATATCGAAGGTATCAGTGCGATCCAAATAGAACAAGACAGCGCGGTTGAAAGCGCGCTAACGTCAGAACGCGCCCCATACAAAACAACGTTGTGACGCAGTGACACATAATCCTACCTCTTGAAGCAGGAGAGCAATGTGAGCAATGTATCTAATAAAAGTGAATACGTTTGGGTTAATTCAGTAAATTAGAATGAAATATCGACGCCAACGCGAAAAGTGTGCTATCGAAGAGCTGAATTTTTTAATAATCTAGACGTACATTCATTACATCTTCTATTTCTAGACAATTATCTTCATATATTTAATTACAAACTGAAATACAATGCAAAAACTATGCAGAGATGAAAATGATAGCGGAGGAAAATGTCATTGCGGTAGCGACAAGGCACTTTTTGGCCTTTAGGATGATGATATTTAATTTATTTGTTAATGTGCTTAATTAACATTAATACTCTAATTAATGCTAATTAATAATACCTAACTCACCCCCAAAGGTGTTTTTTTCAACTAAACTATTAATATCGTGTACTTACCGTAACTTACGTTAGAGACGACTATTAAATTGTATTAATTCTAAGCGATATAAGAATAATCATTATCGTTTCTGTGCTCTTGTTTTGATTACTTGAAAAATAATTTACTATTCTCTTCAGGCTGCATATAGTAAATTTTAATAATTGTTCGTTTAAGACAAATAAACGCCGAAAGCAATTTATCGCAAGAATTTTAAATGTTGGAAACAGTACCCTCGAACTGAAGTTAACTTTATATTCCTGCTGTGACAATGTTATAACATCAAACGTTTTTGAAAAATTTGATATTTGGTTTAGCAATGATAGTAAAGGGCTGGAAATGAACGAAATTTGATATATCGTTTAGATTCCCCAACAGTATTTTTCACGCTGAAAAGAATAAAATTCAGGAAGGAAGACATGATCATATATACGTGAATTTATTTGTATGTCCCGTAAATAATTGCATTACGTCCAATGCTAATGCTGATAGATTTATATTGTACTTCATTTTCATCTTGGGAACAATAAGTAATTAAGACGATGCGTAAAGAGTTGTTTAATTTTACAAACGAACCGTTTGCTGGAATGGAAACTAATATTGTAGTGGCACTGTCACTAGGAGATGCTAAAACACTCCAAGTTTTCTTTATTTACACATGTAAATACACGTTCAATACATTATATTTCCTGAACTCAAAATTCTTTAATTCAAAATTAATTGTTTAATATTTCAATAAGATTCTTTTAATTTATTATTCATAAAATTAATCTTGCCATTGTTTCTTTCCAATTTTGTCTAAGTTCTTCCAACCAACTACAGTTCAATCGCTCTTTCTTCTTCCACGTGGAAATCACTAAAACTTTCGTAGGGTGCCTGCTTTCCCCCCACATGACCATGCCGTTGTTTGTTTCTAATTTTTTATTTTATTATCGTTCGTATCACTTGCAATGCGATGATGAAAATGAGCGAGACTGTCTGCCCCACGAGATATGAGCCTAGTTGCTGCAAGGGGAATAGGCAACGACATCACAACGACAACGGCAACTCCAACGACAACGGCCCGACGAAAGATCCACCGGCAGCGGCGGCGCCCCAGTGGAAATGGTAGCAGAGGTGGCAGTGGGTGTGGAAAGGGTGATGAATCCACACTCTTGAAATTGGCCGAGGTTCTGTCGGATTGTGAAGGAAATGAATCAATCGATAGCAGAGATGATAGAAGTTAGTGGGCGCGGAACGGACGCAAGCAGTGGTAACCGACTTTGGTGGTTCGAGTGATTGTAGGTGTGTCGATAGCGGTGGCGGTGGTGGCAGGCCTGACCTCATTGTTTGGTGGTAGGTTTGACAGGGAATTTATCAAAGAGTTTGTCATTGGCTAAAGCTGTAGCTGTAGCTATGATAGTGGCTGTAGCTGCGTCAATGACAGTGACTGTGGCGTTGGTAGTAGCATCGGCGATGGCAGAAGCAGTGGCGAAGACGCCAGTGGTGCAGGCGGGGACGGCTGCGGTGTCGTTGGAAGCGGGATCCGTTACAACACAAACACGGGAGCGGGACGACGTGCCAGTGGCGGCTGCGGCGGGGCCGGGGCGCGGTGGGCGGGTGGCGGGCGGGGGTGGGCGGGGCGGCGCCGGGGCCGGGCGTCTATTTCTGCGCGGCGGAAGAAAGGGGACGCGCTGGATGGCTCCCCGCAACAGCCACGAGGCCGACAGCAACGGACGGAGGCGGAGGATGGGCGCCGGAGCACTGAAGAACTTCATCCAGCAGATGCAAAGCGTTGCCTTCTACAGGCAAGCCCTGCATCTTCATTCTCAGTTTCTTTAAACGAGGGATGAATAAACAAAACATATTTGTACAAATATTTCATCCCGAGATTTTGATGGCTGTTCGTCCACTCAGAACTACCACGAAACTGAATAAGTAGTTTGGTCAAAACATTGCGTTTTCTAACTGCTCGAAGCCTGACTGGCCAAGTCTCTCATAACTACCGTATATCTTTAAAGCTGGAGATGCAAATAATAATAATTATTTTTTATTTGAACCTGCGTCTACTTATATTCGATAATATTTTATAATTTGCATCATTAGTGAAAGTAAAAAGATCATAAAATATTTACTACTATTAATAGATATCCATGATCAATTACTCTATATAGAGGACGTATTTCAATAAGACACAGTATCTTTAATGTCATTTAATGAGCTTTTATACTAGTTCGCTTCCTTAAAAACGCAATTTTATAATATTTTAGAAACTACCTACTACCTACCTACTTGGTTATCAACAAAAGGATGTTGTAGGTAAGGTAACTCAACCAGCTCATATATTCTACTAGTTAAAAGGAATGACATAAATTACAAATTAAAAACCAAAAAACATTAATAGAATGTCTCCAAGAGGTATTTATTTTCGAGCAGAAATGGCTATAGAGCGCAAAGCAGAAAAGGCGGGGGTTCAGAAAGAAATGAAGATCACACAAGATAAAATAATTTCAAATGTCGTGCAAACATGAGAGGACGTCAATGGCAGTCGTGGACCTGAAAATTTGGAAAGGACCTTCTTAACTCTAAAAAAATTCTTTATTCCCTTCTTGAGGATATTTTATAGCTCAAGCTACCGTCCTTTGCATTCCAATCTCCATACTTTACTATCATTCCAATCATTCTCTTCTAAATCTATTTCTTCGTACCTTTAAAAATCGGATTCTGCCATTCCGCCCTGGGTCTATCTCCTTTTCTTCTAATTGAAACCACTCACTCCTTTCTGGGCCATCTCCCACAATCAAGCCTTTTCACGAGACTCATCCATTTCAGCCTATGGGTTTACATTTCATCTATAATTGTTTTTGTACCCTTTTATGTAAAACCTCTATTTTCCTTACAAATGGACAGTTCCTGATTTTCCTCTTTATGGAAGCTTTTTTTATTTGGTGTATTGAAAAATATCATTTTGGGAAGAGGTTCTCTAAGCCATTTTACAAGTCTCTAAATGGTTCAATATTAAATCAATTGTATTCAATTTTATCATTTAAGTTATTATTTTATTTCCCTGGTTATACGCTCTATTTATTTACGAAAGTCTTACAATACAATAATTTTGGAAAAGAGAATATAGGCTGGCCCAAAATTGCAGTTACTCGTCTCTTTTAGGCTGCTTATGCCTACGATTGTTTCTAAAGATCTAAAGAACTAAGAAGATATTCTAAAATACAATCTGAAAATTAATCAACCATTTATTTTGGAAGAAACTAAATAAAACTACAAAAGAAATTAGACTATCACCAATTTTTTTACCGTTTCGTGATTCATACTAGTAAACTAAATTTAAAAAAACATTTGGAGCCGTTTTTGAAAAATATATTGTTAAAAAAAATAAAAATAGCCTATTTTAACGGAAAATTACGCAAAAACTACTCACATTTTCGAAAACTGTATATAACCTTCTTTAATATCTGTCTTTAAAGAACAGATTTCATTAAGAAAAAATCTTCAATATTGTAGTTTTAGGAAGACGCCAAAATAAACTGAACATTTGTAAATTTCAAAAAAAAAAAAGATTTCATCAAAAAAGAGACCTACATCATTACCTTGAGCGCTCTTGCGCTATCGGAGAACAAAATTTAATCACATTTAGAACGACTTTTAACTCTATTTTGAAAATATAAAGTCCCCCCCCAAGAAAATCAAAATCAGTTTCAAACTCAGAGAGCCTTGGGTTCAATAATACGATCGGAGAGTAAGGGCGAGAATATAAAAAGCAATATTCTTGAGACAAAAAGTGAAATAATAATTTCTTTCAAAAATTTGTTTCTTCCAATTTTCATAACGCTTCTTCAAGTAAGAACGCAAATTATGCATTATTCTGATTGAAAATAAATTGTTTTATTTAATAACATCAATTCATGTTTAATGGTGCCAATACATTCGTGCGTAACTACGAATTAGATTAATATTTTAACAAATTATGACTTACCAAGAAAAAATATTGACGTACATAACTTTTAGAAAAATAAAATATTGTAATATTTTTTAACACATGAGAAAGCCGGGAGAGTTGGTATTTGTCACTACGGAGCACTGTATGGGTATCGGATATGATTGGATGAATATGAATACGTAAATGAAATCCCCATCTTTATTGTGTAGAAAGAAACACATGCTGACCTCGAGTTCCTTGAATTACATTCCTTGGATCGAGATAATCCGATGAAGAGGAGTTGTGGCAGCAGCGAAAGCGACAGCGTCAGCGTCAGCGGCGGCAGAGTCGGGAGGGTCCGGGACGTATTTAAGGCCTTGGGAGCGGCGTAACAAACTGGAGTGTCGGCGGCGGGGGGTGGCCGTAAACACTGTCGTTGGAAATAGCCTGCGCTCTACCCACGCTGTTCCCACCTCGCCCCCGCTCACCCCTCCCGCCCTCGCCCGCTTCCCTCTCGCCCCGCCCCGCCCCCGGCGCCGCCCGCGCGATGCGTGACCCGTCCGTCGACCCTGACGCGGCCCGAGCGGACTGACACACGCTCTCTCGCGGTCTCCGCGTTGCGCCTGCTGCTGCTGCTGCTGATGGGCACTACACGATTTATTTGCATACTATTATACGATATAAGGAGCAACTGTCTCTAGATGTTCTTTGAAGGATTCCTTCGAAGTCTTGGACTAATTAAATCACATATTTAACACTAATTTCATTTTTTAAAATAATTTATTAATCCTTGTTCGGACTGTTAGGCTTTTCAAGGCTTTGAATCATACATACAATTTTTGTACAAAGTTAATAACATTCGGCTTATTTTACATATTTTTGAACTTACAATTAAATATTAACTAATTACCGAGGAGTGTCCAGGAAGGGTCCTCTAACTACTCGAATTTATTTCTAAGTTGTTGTTAATAACTGTTTTCTTTTCTGCTATTTTACGGAGGTCGAAGTAGGTCTTTGGAATGCCGACTTTGATTCTTGAATATGGTTTTGAAGTTGAACCTAACTTAAATTTTTGGGTTGCAAGGCAGGATGGTAGGTTTGTGTAAAATCTGGTGGAGAGTCTGTCTATCCATTGTTTTATTGGACATATAGGGAGTTCTTTTTGAATTTGCTCTTTGCGGATATACCAAGGTGCATTTACTGTCCAGCGTAGATACTTATTTTGAATTACTTGCAATTTGTTTAAATTGCTATTTGCCGCACCTCCCCAAATTTGACTGGCGTAGGTTAAAGAAGGCCTTATTATATATTTGAAAATGAATATTGACGTGTCGATATTGATCTTTGAGATTTTATTAATTAGTGGGTACAGTCTTAACATTTTATTAATGTTTTGTTAGCTGTTATTTTTATGTGATCTTTCCAAGTTAGCCTTTTGTCAATGTAAGGTCCTAAATATTTTACTGAAGTTGTGGGGGAGAGCCATTGAATAGATGTGTTATATAGAATTAATGGATTCATAATATAGACTTTTTAATGAGAATATTTTTGCTTTACATTTAGTTGGGTTGATTTTAATTTTCCATTGCTGAAACCATTCTGTAAGTGTGATTAAATCATCTTGAAGTTTGTTTCGTCCTGATGTTAAGATCTGATGTGTTGTAAATATTACGGTGTCATCTGAAAATAACGCTATTTTTAATGCTTTAGTTGTGGAAGGTCTGAAGTAAATATATTGAATAGGGTTGGTGACAGAGGCGATCCCTGAGGGACACTGGCCGTGATATTACAAACAGAGGACTGTACTAAATTGACTTGTACTTTGAAACTACGATTTATTAGAAAACATTTTATTATTTGTTGTAAATATTGCGGGAATCCATACTGCCGTATTTTATATAGTAAACCTTGGTGCCATACTTTATCGAACGCTTTTTCTACGTCCAAAAATAGTGCTAATGTATGTTTAGATTTTTGGAAATTAGTAGCGATGAAATCGTTTACTCTTAAAAGTTGATGTATTGTTGAATGGTTATTGTGGAAACCAAATTGTGACGCGGGTATAATATTGTTACTGTTTATGAATGTGTTGATTCCACTTTTTCGTTATCAGCGCCCCGCAACGATTTTTTTTCTGGCGAAAATTGGCCATTTTTTCGCGCCGCATTACGTAACTTTCCATATACTAAGTAAATCGCTCCTCGTATACGTACGTATACGGGAAGGTAAAAAATGGAAAAATTCACGTTGATAACGAAAAAAGTGGATCAATCCAGTTGCTAAATTAAGAAAAAATCTTCTAACACGTAGTGTAGCCAGAACCCCTGTTTTGTGCGTCCTTGATACCGAAAAAAAACAATTGAAGGCAAAACGTCAGTCCATTCGTCTGTCAGTCTGTCTGTATGGTGTATGTGAACAACGATAGCGTCTAAACTATGTTTACGATTTTTTCCAAATTGAAGAAACCCTCTGTCTTTCCAAATTGAAGGAACCCTTTGTCTGGACTCAGTCAATGATCTGCGATTTTGAAAAACATTCATTGATTTTGGGGATACTTTACATGAAGCCCCCGGGATATTTTCAAAATTTTCTCAAAACCGGCTCCAAATTTTGTCTTTAAATTTCTTGCAAGAATAAAGTGAAATACTATAATTAAATTGGCATTGGTTTGATTTTCAGTGCAAAAGTTTGCAGTGAAAACTGCAAAAGTTTGAATTTTTCGGGCTCTTCCGACAATTAAAAAATTAAAGATATTTCCCTGTAAATAAAATTTGTTTTCTATAGTGATTTCTCTCATTAGGGCCATGTACATTGTTTTGAAAATTTTAGAAATGTTCCCGTAATACTCTGTGCAATATGTGCGATTTAAAAAAAATACAAAATCAAGATTTTCTCAAAAACGGCTCTAATTTTTTTTAAACTTTTGGCAAGGATATTGCCTAAGTACTTTACGAGATGACATAAAAGTCAAATTGTTCTATTGTTTAGTTTTCTCAAAAATTGCAAAAATGGATTTTTTTGACTTGTCTCTCATGTCGTTCTTATTTACATTTGTGGCGATTTGTTCCCATCATTACATTTCTGAATACATGTACTTTAAAGAATCTCCTACAACGTTTCTTGACAACTTAACCATTTTCTGTGAAAACAAGCTCAAAATTCCGCATTTTCAGAAACGCTCAAACGCCATTTTCTCAAAATGGCTCCAATTTTTTCTTTAAGCGTTTTGAACGGATAGTGCTAATTGAACGCTTTAATATGATGCTAATTTCATTTCGGGTATTTTTTTATGTTTTGCAAAACTTACACAAATGTAATTTTTTGAAAGATCTCTTACACCGTTAATATTCACATGTCCAGCAATTTGTAAACACTATTGTATTTGTGAGCGTAAGTGTTGCAAATGACTTGAAATTAAGTTTTTCGAAAACACAAAAATTTTCTGTGAAAAAAAGCTTCACATTTCGCACTTCTAGTAGCGCTTAAACACCATTTACTTAAAAAGGCTGCACATTTGCCAATGATAATTGCCATTTACGACGAGGTTTTACTGTTCTTTAATATTTGAAATTAATATTTCCCTTCTATCATTAGGAAACCAAAAAATTAAGAAAATGTGAAAAATTTATTTTAGGTGGTGATAGATGGCAGCTGGCACGAGTATGTGGCAATTCCGAATAGCTAGCCCAGACCCAAGGAAATAGGAAACTAACACGGGAAAGTCTGTGCCATTATGGTGCACCACTAGTTCATTTTCAATCATTGTGAAAAAGAAAATGTCTGTGTGTCTTTCTTTGAATCTGTTTCTGTCTGCGTCTGTCTCACTCTGTGCCTCTCTGTCTTACTCTGTGCCCCTTTTGTCTCTCTCTCTCTCTGTCAATCTCTGTGTGTCTGTTTTTCTCTGTCTCTCTTTTTGTTTCTGTCTCTACGTGTCTGTCTCTGACTCTTTCCCTGTCTGTCTCTCTGTTGCTGATTATCTCTCTGCGTCTTTCTCTCTTTATCTCTCTCTATCTCTGTCTCTCTATTGCCTCTCTTTCTCTGTGTCTATGTCACTGTCTCTTTTGTATCTCTTCCTAACGCATGCTGTCTCTATCCGTGGGCCTGTCTAGTCATATAAAGATCGCATATAGCATTTGCCCCTGTAAGGTAGGCAGCTCTTCATACATTGGTGTTTGGCAAGAAAAAGTCTACGTGTCTTCGCCTGAGTCGGAACGTGATCTGCGATACCCAAATGCATTATAACTAATGCTGGATTACACTAGCAAGAGAACGGCGATCAATACTATTTCGCAAGAAATGTTGCCAATATACAGTTCGGTGACTATTAAAATATATGTAGGACAGCAGAGAGAGAGAGAGAGAGAGAGAGAGAGAGAGAGAGAGAGAGAGAGAGAAAGAGAAATCACATTCAATTCAAGAAGACTGACCTGTAAGAAATCTTAGATCTAGCGAGAAAAATGTCGTTGCCGATCCTCTTGTAGACCCAAAAGATCTTCCACCCCTAAGTATAAAGCTGGGGTTGATGAACATTTTTTCAAAGCTTTGAACCAAGAAAGGCCGGTCCTAAGGCATTTAAGAGAAGCTAGTGGTGCTACAGAATGGCACAGACTTTCCCGTATTACAATATTTCTATTTCCTTTGGTCTAGGTTAACTATTCGGACTTGACATAATACTCTTACTTGCTTATTCTGATATAATACAGCTGCCTTCTATCGCCGCCCAAACTACATTTTTTTCACATTATCTTAATTTTTTCGTTCTTTAATAGTAGAAAGGAAATATTTAAGAACAGTAAAATATCGTCCTAAATTGCCATTTTCTCTCAAAAATTTGGAGCCGTTTTTAAGAAAATAGCGTTCGAGCGTTACTGTAAATGCGAATTTGAAGCTCTTTTTTACAGACAGATTTTGAGTTTTCGAAAAACGTTATTTAAAGACATTTAAAGTACATCAAATCAAAAATACGATAGTGTTAACAAATAGCTGGAAATGTGCATATTAACTGAGTGAGAGATCTTGCAAAAAAATACATTTGTGTAATGTTTGAAAAAAATTCCCCCAAATAAACTCTACGCAATTTGCACTATTGTAAATTAGCAATAAATTAGTAATTCTGTTTAAATCTCGAAACGTTTTCCGCATTTTATAACTTTCCCTACAAACGTAATGTATATTACTCCGTATATACTAGTACGTTTCGGGAAAGTGAAAACATTATTGTAGTTCTTTAGAGACATTAATGATTTACGGAATTTTAAAATATTTTCTTGTAGGGTGCTGGAATACGGTAAAGCGTCAATATTACAGTTCTGTGAGCTTGATTGAAGGAATTGGTGTTTTTAGGGCAGTCCTGAATAATATGTATTATTGTTATTTGTACATACATATATATTGCAAATTGAGAGAGTATTCTTGTTTATTACGTGCAAGTGAGTAATCTTTCAGTGTTCTGATCAAATTTGGTGATTGTAACTTGATCAAATTTTTTAAGTTTCCAGGTTGTAGAAGTTTTCCATCTTCTTATGAAGACTGCCAGCCTTACAAGACTTCCAAACC